>JAPSES010073941.1:0-10791 GCA_029822895.1 Maxillicosta whitleyi
GTCCTGTGAGCCTAGATATTGTCCAGTGTTGGTCAGTGCGCAAGTAATATCTAGGCTCACAGGACACTGTCGGGGGTCAGTCATCATTTCAACCTCCAATATTTGTGGGTACTGTTTAGGATAGTTCTTTCTTTCCCTACAATGACTGCAGCAGTCCACAAAACAAGGTCATGAAGACATCTATTAGGGGTTTTGATGTGATCAAACTTGACTGGCCTACATGGGGTAGAGAACTCTATGCAACTAAACATGTGGATGATTAAGTACACAGTGATTATATATTGAATATTGTTTAAACATTGTAACAGATATAGTAAGACAAACAATAAAATTTGTTTTGTTTTGGGTTGTTTTTTTTTTTTACATTCAAGAGAATGTAAGTTTTAATGCAAGTACATTTCAACTGTCTTTCAACATATGCTCATATAACATATGTTTTGTTTTGTTTTTTATAACATAGGCTCATTTTATTTTGATGAAAAGGGAAATACATTTGGCTGGTCTATGGCAAAATGTTGCCATTTGGTTAAACATCTATAGGCTGCTCCCAAAAACAAATTTGAAAATTAAGTTAAATACACTACTTTGAATCAATTTTACATGAAAGAAAAGCAAAGTAGGCCTCTGTAACGCCCAGTACGAAGGTGAGAACCCAAATGCAGAGAAAACGAGGGAGAACGTTCTTGGTATAGAGAAACAAAAATCAAGTTTAATCAAAGAAACGCATAACATGAAAGAAAATCAGAACATAAGTCCATGGGGTGATCCAGAATCGTGAAGGAGGCAGGTCAGGGGTCGATACCGGGTAGTCAGCCCACAAAGCAGAGGTAAAAGCTGGAGGCAGGTAGAGACAGAGGTTCAACAATCCAAAATCAAGGTCCAAATACGATCAAACAGTAGTTTGACAGGATTTATCAACCAAGCCCCACTAATGGCATCATGAGCTTACTGACCTCCATCCAACCTGTGAGTGGGGGTATATGCTGAGTGATTTGTAATGTTGTGATGTACAACAGTAGTCAATAACGTGCCCACATGCATGTGCGATAGTGTCAGTCATGACCCCCCCAGGGGAGTGCATAGTAGAGTGTACGAGAAAAGATCCAGAGGACAGGGTCAGATGGAGGTACGGTAGGGTGACCCCTACAGGGAACAGCCAAAAGGAGAAGAGCATTACATAATAGCTTTGTTTGTTTAATAGTTTGTTTAGTTTGCCCAGGTCATCATTCTTCTTGGTAGTTTTTGTTGATTGGACTTGTTTAGCTCTTTAAAACATGTTTCGTTTCTCATCCAAGAGACTTCTTTAGTTCTAGTAACTAGTGGGGAAAACTGGATTTATAAACCTGCAGGGGGAGTGGTCTTTGTAGGTGTTAATCCCAATTTAAGTGTTAAGGGGTGTGTGCTCCTGGGGGTGGGGTCATTAGTGGGTAGTGTGTGCCATTTCGGAGTCGTTGACCAGAGGTGTGGTGTCTTCACTTGGAAGAAAAGACAAAGAACAAAGACAAAGAAGACAACTGGTTTGAGAGAGGAGACAAAGAAACCATTTTTGTGATAGTAGAAAATCCTTCCCGGAGCAGAGGTGGTGCTCGACCGTCTGAGACACTACTTTTTAGATATCATTTTAAATAACATTACCAAACAGTGTTCATCCAACAAACTTCCATGCCTGGACTCACCTAAAACCAAATTTATATTATAAGAATTATAGTTATTATACATGGTAATGCGATAGCTCTACTGTATCCTGCTGTTTCTAATGTTAACTTATTTGGAATACAATGGAATTCTAAGGCCAACCTTAGCCCACTCTTTGCTCTGGTTCCAATATTGGTCATATTGTTGAGGTTAAATTGTGTTATTAGTGTATGATAATAAAAGACACTGCCAAACTGCCTCAGTCTTTCTAATATGAGCCTCTGTTCAGCCTCAGCGTATGTTCCAAGTCATGGCTTTAAGATAATCCAGAGCCACAAGGCAGAGGAGGATAAATGAGTTTGACCCTAAGTGGTGAGGTGAAGAGGTGTCTTTGTTCTGCCTACATAAAACATTAGAAAACATTCAGAGATCACAAACCTCAAAGAACCACAAACCATGCGTCAAACAACATGCCACCCCAAGCAAACAAGGTGACTGAGCAGGGAGATTATTGATTTGCAACAATTTCCAATCATGCGTGTGATTACTACTTGCACAAATGCCCTGTTTGATAAAACCTGATGTTGTCATTTAAGTATTAATGCAAAATCTAAAAGTGTACAAACCTCCACAAAGGCAGGTAAATTTTAATTTGTAATGCTAGCCTGAACTAAGAGCACTTGTATGTATTGATCTTCCAGCCAGCCAGCCATTCGTTGCACTACTTAGTCAATTTCAAGGTTGCATAAGCAGGAGGGCAAGCAGAGACATTAACTCTTCTTGTCTCTAGGAACATCGTCCAGCTCCCAGGCCATCTTAGAGATAAGATGCCCTCCAGAAAGTCCCCTGACTCCATCCAGCTAACTATTCCTGGAATTCAGGAGAATCCAGGAGAAATTCCGAGTGCTGGTTCTCTTGGATTATTTCATCTGATCTTGGTGAATACCAAGGCTACCCTGTGCATAATTAATTTCAGGTGCCTGTATCTTGTCCATTCGTACTTCCTGATGATAGATTGCATATAAACCATATTGATCACCCAGACCCTTTTTCCAACACTTGTGAACAAGATGAGGCTCAGATACTTGACCACCTCCACCTGGTACAGAGTGATGGGGGCATGGTGTCACAGCTGTAGCACCACAGGGGTTTATGGGACAAATTGCCATATTGTATGTCCACTTGCAGGTTGCAGTTGACTATTATTGGATGTTGGCCATGTGAACTACATGCTGTGTTGTTGAATGTAACGTCTGTTCACATGATCAACAAGGCCAAAACAAATGCGGCACACTTTCTTTTTATGGTTTTCCAGCTTGGGAATGGAACCAAGGGAGTTGTGTTTCTTATGTTACCAACCTAAGACAGATTGCCTTGGTCTCCACAGTACAACATACAAATGTACAGTTTGCTAACATCCCATGAACACTGAAAGTATGTTCCAGGCATTTTCATTTGAGTAAGTGTACAAATATCAGTTGGTGAATGCTTGTGTTCTCATTTTGTTTTGTTCCAGAGAGGAGTAGCTATAGGTTCCCCTGCATTTTGTAACTGAGCATGGATTAGCGCTGTTGTTAGTGTAGCAAAGCAGGCTAACTTAGCAAGGCTAGTGCAAATAATGTGAGCTGCAGAAATGTAATCGGAACAAAACACTCTGCTGAACCACTCAGACATTTGAAGCAAGGTGTAACTTAATCAGAAATAGAGCATATTTCTGGTGCCGGTGACTTAAAAAAAAACACGGCTACCACCCAGTACTGAAATGGACACTCACTATGTTGCCATCTCAATTAAGAGACTGTTGTGTTGACATATCTGTGCCCTATGCTCTTTCAAAGTAATTGTCCCTCTCTGAATAAGTAAAGCATATTGAATTGTAACAGTGTTTGACATAAATGAAGTGTGAAATGAAACACTACTGCCCACTGACGATTGCTATCCTTTGTTTCGTCATGGATACTTTTGTCATCCCAAAGGTAAACCTGCATATGAGATGGACAAGGCTCATCCAGACAAGACTCCAACCCTTCATTTGAGTCACTCTGAAGTGGCAGCCACATCGTCAGACCGACATGCCTGCAGACAACATAGATGTTATACGAGTAGCCACGGGATGAAGTTGGAGCAGCAGAGGAAGATGAGCGTGGTGCTGAGGCTGCTATCACTAAAAGCAGATGACTCATGCTATAGCCCATCATGTAGAAAGGGTAATGGTACAGAACACTAATCAGTTCATTGCTTCCATGTGAGGATAAAGAGGTTGCCCTTCTTGAGAAAATAGTTCATATTGTACATTACTTAACATGTGTCCAAACGTTGATAAAAGGCTGGAGGACACTTGAGTGAGTCATTTAATTTAAGTACCATATTTCATGTAAAAGGGTGATACTTTGGGTCAAGTTAAAAAAAAAAAAAAAAAAAAACCTCAAACAAACAAATAAAAACACACACAGCCAAATGATTTTTTTTCTTTATATTTAACCTTTCTTAAATGATTGATCACCATTTATTTCATCATCCTCTGTACTTTGCCTTTTTTCAGTGCAAATCAGGTATTTTCACTGATAATGTAGAAGCTCAGATTAAAGTTGAGGGTTATTATCCCTCTGACGCGTTATGTACCTTATGTATAACATGGTTTATCATTCTGCTCATACTGTTTATCGCTGACAAATTAACTTCTCACCGACCTTAGGCAGTTTTGCACATGCTGTATGCCATTTACCTCTGGCAGTTTGCACAGTTACCAGATGTTGCACATTTATTTCAATATTTATTTTTCTCTTAGTATTTTTTAGCTTATATTTCATTTTAAATGCCACTTTGTGTAACTTCATAGTTAAATTATTCTAGTCAAATGTTTTATACTTGTACTTTTATACTTTTCTGGCATTCAGTGTGGACTGCAAAGCAAGATTTTCATTGTACAAAAAAAAAAAGTAAAAAACAGAAAACTAAAGAAAAAGTGATTTTTTCTGTGACATCTCTCATTAACTGGACATAAGCCCAGTGTCTCCAACCACTGTCATTGATCCAACACCATATGTTTTATTGCTGAATCATTTGGCAGGCACCTCGTAACGATTCTTATTTTCAATTACAGGTATCTTTTCCATGTGCCATTTTGTCTTGTTCGGTATGAGTTTGTCTTTGTATGGTCAATTCTTTTTATTTTAATTTACTTTTCAACATACCGATTCACTGCAACTGGCAACTGGATAGTTTGAGCTTGGTTTTTCAGAAAATTGTCTACAGATACCATGACCTTGAACCTTACAAGATGTAATGATAAAATAGGTATACTACTACTTCTGTAAATTAGAATAAAATTTGAAGAGTTTTGATTGACATTTTTAATGCCACCCAATGATGATGATAATACAAGGGGATTTTTTTCCTCCAAACTTTGACCCATGAAATGAACATAAAATAAATACAGTTTTTAATCAGTAATCAGCAATTCATACCCCAGCAAGTCAAGGCAGATGGCTGCCATACCTTAAGTCCATCTGAGGTTAGGTTAGGTTTCATCTCTATATAGTCTTCAGGCAAACATGAATTATGACTTGGACCACATACATAAAACTGAATTGAATCAAATATTTCAATTCATTCAATAATATTGGTTGGATGGTGATTATACTTAGGAGGATAACACACACATACAGAATTGTGGCAGGTAAAAAGCTTGGTACCTTAAGTCCAAAGTGTCAGATTGTCAAAGTGTGTTCTGGAGCCAAGTTCAAAGCTAGATAATAATAATTCTTAATACTCACACTCTTCAAACCTTTCGTAAACACTTACCAACTATGGGTAAGCAGCCGTAGAAACCTCTGAAAATCAAAGTTGTTACCCACAGGGAAAGGCTACAAAAAGATAGTGATGTATTTTCAGCTTACACAGTGTGAAATATGATTAAGAGATAAGAGTAAAAGGGAACTGTGGAGTTAACGATGATATCTGAGAGACCAAGAAAACTCTGAGAAAACCATCAGATTTGGTCATGATCCTCATCATAAAATCCATCATTAGTGGTATGCAACGGAACATGTACTGAAGTCTGATGTGATTTGGGAGCAAGAGCTTGAGATGTTAAAAAAGAAATCTCTTGCTAAAAACATTAAAAAATATGTTTGGAGAAAAATAACGTGCAGCCTCTCTTTAAAAGACCACTTAGCCAACTGTGGAGCTCTTAGGCTTTGGGGTTGGGTTTTGGCCAGTAACACAGGTAACATTGTACAGGTAGAGGAAAGCATTAGACCATTTGTTTGAAAAAATAAATAAACGTACTTAGATACACACCTCTCAAGCATACAGAGTATGTCAACGCTCACTCGCTCCTTACAGTATGTGTATAATAAGCCTACGCAATGACATATTCCAAAAATGCTTTGAAACTGATGTCTATTGTTTTTCACAATCACGCACCCACTATTATAAGATGGTAATTGACTTCCAGTGATTCCTTCCACTTCTTCTCACCCGTTAATGGACACATTTTCATTGCTTGTTGTCTCCAGGTTTATTACTGATGTGGTTGCGTGGAACTGCCAGTCCCACAATGCACTTTGTGACAAAATTTCCAAAAAGTCCCAAGTGACTTATCAGTTTGGTATGAAAACAAACGGACTACTTGTGATCGAGTCATCTTCAAAGTTGTTCACGTGAGGGAAGTGATTTAGGCGTAAGCACAGAAAGACTAATGGATTAGTGATAATTAGGCTAACACTCAAGTTTTACAAATTTGAAGAAAAATTAGTGATGAAAGTCATACACTGCTTTACAAATCCACCACAGACATTCTCAAGATACAAGCTGAAGGGTTTGAAAGGAGTGTCAGAGTCCTCGGACTAGAACAATAATGAAAATTTGTGGGTTGGTTTTAAGAGATGTGCATGCAAAATGGTTCAAGAATGTTCCAGAACTATGGCCGGAAGGATGAGAGAAAATCCCAAATATAAGAGCTGAGAGACAGAACATCTTTGCATGGGGGTCGTACTATGTACTTAGTTTGTTTGAGTGCCCAAACGTCTTTACATGTCTTGTTTCCAAGTGTGTATTTATTTTAATTTATTTTTTAATTCATGAAATTAAAATGACCTTGTATGCTTTTATATTAATGGTAATTTTTTCCCATCTATAACACAGACTATATTTGCATGTTTTTAATTTAAAAGAAATCACTGCTCCCCTTTTCGCAGACAGCTATACAGATAAAGGTCACTATCATTCATGTCCACCTCAGAAAACAAGCTGCACAGTCTCACTGTATTAAAGCAAACTTAGAATAGAATTCTTCTTCCTTCTTTGTGGCAGATATGCTGGTTTTTCCATATATTAATGCATGTTTCTGATTTACTACAGGGGATGTGAACTTCTGAATGGTCTACATTAAAATGTGAATAATGCATGTATTCAGCTGGATAATATCAATGCTGGATGTTATGAAGTCTTTACATTTTAGATTAAACTGAAAACATTCCTCTTTGAAAAAGCTTATGGTCAGTCTAGTTAAAAACACACTGAACCCACACTTCAGTCTAAGCTGCCCTAGGAGTAAGAATACTGGTGGAAGTACAGAGCACTGAGTCCTATCATCTGTTACGTACCACTTTAGTCTGCTCATATAATTTACAATATTTAGTTTTTACTTAGTCTGTTCATCACTATTCACCCGGTGTCCCTTTAACCAGGAGTGGCTACTATTTCAGTTTTGGCTTCCTGGGGCCGATGACAATGGAATCTGAGGTGACCGGATGGACCCCCTCGACCTCACCTGTCTTTTCAGACTAGATGGACTCCCTCATGTGCCCCCACCCATAATAGACTGGAACTATGTCCGTCCTGGTGTATCTACAGAATGTTTCCCAACCTTTGTTGCGCTATGGCATATATTTGACATTAGAAAAATCACAAGGCACACCACCAACCAAAAATGTCACAAAAAGTATATTTATTGAATTAAGTTCAGAGGGGTAGACCAGCGACCCCTCAGACTGAGCCTCCGGATTGAAGTCTGTTGTGTATTATGGGATGCATATCCCTCCTGCCTCAACCTGATACCTGGGGTTTGTGGTTAACTCACTAATCCATGCATCAGTACTGAGGGGGCTTTATCAACAGACCCCACCACATCCAGTTCACTTTTATTTTTATTGTCAAACAGAAGCAGCAGACTGTTGTTACAGACTGGATCATTGGTGTGTGCAGTTTATGGATCTGGATCACACTGTGGGCTTACAGAACCAGGTGAAACTGGAACATTTTCCATGGCACACCTGATGATGTCTCACAGCACACTAATGTGCCACGGCACAAGTCAACAACATTTGTATATTTCCTCACTTGCAGGGGTTGACCGGGCAGCGACACATCATATATCAGACAGCCTATTCAAGGTCCGGGTCTTTAGTAACTACCAAATGTGCATGACCATAGGAGGAGATAGGAACATAGGTTGACCTTTAAATTGTAAATGGATGGACTGCACTTATATAGCGCTACACTTTGGTACTCAAAGCGCTTTACAAAGGATTACAAAGCAAACATTCACCCATTCCAGTAGACGGCTACTATGCTAATGTACCATGCAAGATACTACCATGCCAGACCCTACTGGGAGCAATTTAGGGTTCAGTGTCTTGCTCAGGGACACTTCAACATGTGGACAGTAGGAGCCAGGATTTGAACCGCCAACCCTTTGGTCATTGGACAACCTGCTCTACCAACTGAGCCATTTTCTGCACCAAAGTCAGTGACTTTAACCACTGAGCTACCCAGTCACTTAATCTATTGCTTTCATTTACTGTTTATTTGCAGTTGTTTGTTTGATTCTGTAAAACACTCTGAGGCAACCTTGTTGTGATATAGGACTCTACAAATAAAATTGAGCTGAATCGAATCAATGCATGAAATCATCAACTAAGTGAAGGCAAAATAAAACACATGTGCTGGTTTCTGTCAGCTCTAAAATGAAGTTCATGGTCACATGAAATGATGTGTGAATGTCACAAATTCGCAGTAATGGATCATCTTTCCTGTGATCATGACTTATTTTTTCTCCAGTTTATCTTAATTAAAGGGCTCAAACTTTTTTCACTGTGAATGAATTTCCTTGTGTCACTATTAAAAGTTTTATAAGAAGATTCAATTGCTACTCTGCAAAATATATCCTTCTTGGAATCCTATTCATGCTTCAACAACAAGAATGAATGAAAACATCATCTTTGAGTGGGTGTTCTTACTATAATTATGTTTTTTCCTAGAAAACACTGATTGCTTCTGCAAACTGCACCAAAAATATCTGTGAATCAGTTTAGTTCAGCTCAACTTTATCACCAGACTCAGAGCCCAGAGGAAAATGTGAATAACACATGGACCAACCTGTGAGTCAAATTTAGACATTGGAACAATGTTTTTCAACATGTTGAGGTGACATCATGAGCTTGATTCATTTCCGTTACTGTTCTTTCCCCCTACTTTGAATGACACACTGGCTGTTAGCTACAGACTTGAACAGCTCATTAATGTGAATCAAGGCTCACAATCAGTGGTGTTAAAAGGAGGGGATGGTGCCAGCGCTGGCTCAGACTGCATGTTTGGAGCTGTTGTCAAGGCTGAAGCTACGCAGCGAAGCCTGGATCACACACAGTTGCTGGTTAATGAACTGCACTGCATCATTTACTGATTCTTCTTGGTTTGGAAAAAGGTTTAATTTCAGACATTTTATACTCTTTACTTTTTGAAACCTGCCACTGAAAAATACCAAACCAATGTGATGTATGAAAAAACAATTAGAAATCGACTTTCCTGATCATTTTTACTCACATTTCCACATCACTTTATGATAGAGCATTGCATTTCAAGTTATAATTTAGTAATACCAAAGTAATAACTATGCGAAAACACTTGTAATAATCAATGGAAATCTTTTGTGGTAAAAATTGTATCCATTCATCCATCCTGTTCTGCTTATCCAGCTTCACAGGTTCTCCTTCCAGTTGAACAAATCTAAAACCCCATCCCAGCGAAGCATCCTGACCAGGTTTCAGAACCACCTCAGCTGGTTCCTCTGGATGTTGAAAGAATTGGCACTACTCTGAGTTCCCTTAAGATGGTGGAACTAATCATCTAATCTCTTAGGGAAATACAGCCTATATTCAAGGTCCGGGTCTTTACTAATTACCAAATGTGCATGACCATAGGAGGAGATAGGAACATAGGTTGACCTTTAAATTGTAAATGGATGGACTGCACTTATATAGCGCTATATCTACACTTTGGTACTCAAAGCGCTTTACAAAGGATTACAAAGCAAACATTCACCCATTCACTCATACACCAGTAGACGGCTACTATGCTAGTGTACCATGCAAGGTACTACCATGCCAGACCTACTGGGAGCAATTTAGGGGCACTTTGACATGTGGGAGCCAGGATTTGAACCGCCAACCCTTTGGCCACTGGACAACCCGCTCTACCAACTGAGCCACAGCCACCCATATACTATAAATTGTATACTTGCCATACGACAATGTACCATATAGTATTTACTATTATTATTGATTTTTTTATTTTTTTATTGGTGCAGTCAATGCCTCACCTCACAGCAAGGTACTGGGGTTAATTCCAGTGCTGATGTGGACTTTTATGTTTGGAGTTTGCCTTTTAATGTCAATTCACTTTGGACCATTTCCAGCACCTCAATAGGTTGACTAAAAGGTTTGGAAAACAAACAAATGAATGATTACCATACCAATATTGAAATTCATGTTCCCTAATTATTTTAAATTTAAGTTTGGTTACGCTAAGTGTGGTTCTGACTTCTACTTCACCTTTATCATTGCCCTTGTGAATGCATTTATTAATTCTCCTAAATACTAAATAAATGAGGTACTGACTGAATTATTGCAGCTTCTTGTTGCCACCTTCATTTGCATTTTCAGTTCCATCTCTTAATTATCATGTCATATCTGAGTTAGCGGACCATGGGATTGGGGGCAGGACCTTTTCAATGACATAAACACATGTAGTTATTGCTACAAAGAAGGACTCTGTCTTATGAAAGAGCATCTATTTGACAACCCAAAGAAATTGATCCAGTGTTTGCAAATGGATGATTGCAAGGAGAGGGCCAACAACTAACTGCCAAATCAA
>JAPSES010073942.1:0-10789 GCA_029822895.1 Maxillicosta whitleyi
CCCCCCCCCCCCCCTTTTTTTTTTTTTAACAGTGTAAACATAAATAGACTGAAGACTGTCCTAGTCAGCTGATGTCCACTGTGAACTAACCGCTTTTAATGTCTGGTTACAAAAAGTCCAAAATATTGCGAGAACTACATAGGTGTAATGTTGCCTGATCAAACCAGTACTCTCCACCACTGTCTGTTCCTACAAGGAAATAAAATATCTGTAGTTTGTGTAATGCTGTAGAAATTAATGCGCAAACAGTATTTTAATCTCTTGAGCATTAAATTGTCACAAAATTATTTAATACTTCATGCAAGGTCATGAAAAAATAAATGGAATGGTCAAAGTAGCCAAGCCAACATTTAAAGACTTTTGGTGGATAATGTTACATCATAAACTGAGTAACAGGAAAGAAAACATCCAGCATTAAAATACATGTATAAAAAAAAAATATTACACCATCAAAAGTCATCAAAATCAATGGTTATGCAATCAAGTACTAACTCCTGTGTGTATCATGTGACTAAAACAGACTAAAGAAAACATGGAATGTCTAAAAGCACTATTTTTGGCAGTACAATACCATAGATATTGATGTAAGAACTCCAGTGACTTTAGTTATTATCAACAAAACATGCAAAATGGATAAATATCAGCTTTTAAATTAAAATCTTAGGAGCTATTTTTTGTTCTCATTATATTTGTCAACAAAAACAAATGTAAATTTAGTTGTACTAGCCATTAAAATGAACAATAAACTGAAGAAAATAAGGGTGGTCTAATAATGTTTTCCACGACAGTATTCCCTTGAAACACATATCATAGTACAATTGAATGCCAGGTGTGATTTACAGCTTTGGACTTGTGGTTGTGTCATTCAGGATACATGTTAATAAGGTTAAAGTTAACTTGCTGTATTGTCCTTGTAGGTTAAATCTCTGCATTTTACACATTTTTAATATATACACACAGTTATAGCATTAGCATTATCAGTTTTGAAAAGGCCTTTCTGGGCTCAGATCATTTCTCATTAAAGTTACCATCCTGAACAGTAAATAGATGTCTGTGAAGTCATTCTCTATCGACAGATGAGTTGACATTATAGTGTTAAGCCAATTGCCAAGATCAAGGTGAGCCAGGGAGTGAATACCAGCATTTCTTACATGGACTTTTTTAAGATCGCAGTGGCTGACTGATACTGGATGGAATGACACTGGTGATTGTTCAGATCTCTTATCATCATCAGGGACCACTTAACTGGAATGATGGAGACTGTTCCTTAAATATATACACACCTGTGAGGCAATGTCTGGGTTCTTGGCATTAGGTGTTGACTCAAAGGTTGAGGATTCAAGTGCAGCTGGGGTCTTTAGCTGAGTTCTTGTTAATTCACAATTTTTCCGTTGATGAAGATATCAAAATATTTTCACTGTTCTTCTAACCACATAATTTGCTAAACCTTTGAATGCCCCACAGGCACAGGGGTTGCTTACAATTGTAGTTATTAAGTACCCAGCACTTTGAAATGTTCCACTTTTCTAATAGGTGTAAATACTGTGAGATGGAAAGGTTAATACCTGAAAGGTGAAGTGAACAAAACAGAAGATCCTCCTCTGTGAAGAAGTGGGGAGCTCAGTAACTATGCCCATGAACACAGTTACGTCCTGCACATTCAGAGAGTACTCCTTCAGGTCGTCTTCATAGAAAACACTGACGTTTCTCTCCAGCATTTTTAAGGCCATCTTCCCCACTTTCATCACCAGCTGCTTGTCTTCATCACCCCATTTCTATGTGGAAAAATGACAATGATAACACCTTGTTGTCAAAATGTTAGTAGACTTAAATTTAGTGAAGTACACATTAAATAGGAATCAAACACAAATAAACTGTCTTTTAGTACAATTTGAAAAAGAATATATAATATTGTGATAGAAAATGGCAAAAAATTCAACCAGGTTTTATTATCTCCTTTGAAGCATACACTTATGTTCTTTACCAGGTCATGTTGTGCTTGTCCAAAGTAGTACTCCAGCCTGCGATTCATCTGGATGAGCAATATGTTTAGATAGAACGGGGCTAGCCTGGGAGGGTGGAGCCCATAGTTCTCATCATGGAAGTTGCGCTTAAACAATGTCGCCAATATCCAGCATGTAAAGGGATGGTAAGCAAGTATGCGCAGTGTTGGAAGGCGCTTATAATGAGCCACGATCTTTTCTGCAAGTTGTGCATTAGCAAAGCGTTTCGTCAAGTATTCGTCTTTCATCTCATCACTGAAGACACAAAAAGAAATGAAAAGAAGGACATAGTCAGACATAGAACAATCAGATATCTTGTATTTGTGGCAAATGTCTCTCATATATACACAACGAACAGGTAATGACAAATATAACAAGTAGTACCAGGCACAACAAACCCCACCCCTCACACATACTGTATCTTATTTTGGCATCAATCTAGCTGATGTCATCATGTCTATGCATTTGCTGATGTCAGCATATCAAATACCTCTATATAAGTATCAAGTTTGAAGTAAATTGAAACAAATTTTTTTTATAGACGTGAAATTCCGCCCATTATAAGTAAATAGGAGAAGAAAAAATATATTAATTTTTTTTTTTTTTTTTTTAACTTTGACCTACTTTTTCCAAAAATGTAATCAGCTCTATTCTGGGTCACTGGCAATCTACAAACCAACTCTGTTATGAATTCAACCAATAGTTTTGTTGCTAAAGTGTTAACAAACAAACGAAAAAAAAAAAAAAAAATACCCCTTGCCTCCCCATTAGGGTTGGGGTAATAAGGTACATGCATATATATAGACCCACCTAAAGCCTTGTATTTCTGTGACAACATCTATGAATTCAGATGGTATTTGTGAGACCGCTGCTCGTCTACCGATGATCCAGACACGGGCGGCTGGAAGCAGATTGCCTCTGATGAGATTTACAATCAGGACATCAGGATGTGCTTGGGTGTTGCTGTCATTTACTACTGGAGTATTCTGGAGAGAGACAGTGGAGGATTCTGTCACAACATTTGCCAAAACTGAATGCAATGTATCTTTTAAAATGTTTCTTCTAGGTTACAAATATTAATACATACAAAAATGTCCTTTAACCAAATAAAACTATTGACATCTGAATGACAATTTACTTATTTAGAAACAGTTTTTTTCTGGAATAAATGACAACTATATAGTTATCACTGGACAAATGGATTTGTTCAAAGCAAAAGTGCAGTTCTGTCCAATATTTGGGTGAATTTATTCATATCTTTCCTTTAGAGATGATACACATACTGACCAAACTGGAGTCATACCCCGTACTAGTTCTAGTATATGTCCTCTATTTTGTTTACCACACATCTCACATGATTTTAGGTCAATGATAACATGTTTTATAATCTGTCATACCACCACCAGAAACCACAGAAGACACCAGAGGTTTTTCATCAGCCAGATCATAAGCAGTTGTTGATAATGTAACAAGTCAGGAGCCGAACTATTGAAAAAAATACAACCTGCTTGTTAACTTCACCAGCCTTTCAGTATAGAAAATGTCAACTGATTAACTGGTGTTATATTTGTTTAAATGATCCAGTTCACTCAATATTTAGGCTAAACCTGCCCTCTGACATAAAATGAGGCCATATTAATTAATGTTATTTATCTTATTCGTGGATGTCGATTGTCTTCACACCAATGTGGAGACCAAACCTATGCCCACTGGTTGCCACTGGTTCATCTTTCATTAACTTGCTGATGCTGTCATTACTACTATTGCATAAGTGTGTATACAAGATATAAGTGTGTATTGGTGACAAATACCTTCCAGTCCAGTTGAGCTTGGTATCTATCAAATGAATCCATTACAATGAGATATCTGCAATCCTCTGCATCCAGATATTCCATTCGTTTGCAGTGAGGATGATAATGGTCTATCAATTCCTTGATGGACATTTTCTTTGAAGGAGGAAGGTGTAGTTTTCGTAACAGCCAGATACTACGGAAGGAAATTTTGATGACAAACTGCAGATCCTGTGATGGGGGGGGGGGGGACGGGACAACAGGAAAATTGCATCAGTCTCAGGAAGAGAAGCTGTGCAGGTATATTGTACATCAGGATTTTGAGAGTTTTTTGAGGAATACTTAACATTGTCCTCTCACACCTTATTGGCTTTTTGGTTTGTCCAGTCCAAGCAAAATTTCCCCATGCACACAGACATTCCAATTCCTGCGACCCCGGTGGTCACTACTGTCCGCACAGGCTGACCATCTTGCTTCTTCAATCGAAACAAATTGTTCACACTAACAAAGGTGTCTGCACTTGGAACCTGGACAGGTGTTGGAGGCTGAGGTCTAAGCTCATGGGACGGATCAAAACCTCCATGAAAACCAATGGCAATTTGGGGCTCGACAAAGACGTTGTCCAGAATGCTCTGTTTTCCAGCTTGACAAATCCCCTCTCGGATGATGTAATACCTTTCTAACTGCTGCTTTAGGTGCAAACGAATCAGCGCTAGAAGAAAAAGACAAAAAAAAAATGTATGGATAGTTTTAGCACCTTACTGGAGTGCACTTATTACATTAACTTTAATGATTCATTTATCTGATGGCTAACTTTTCAAGCTATGAAAACTCAATACACCCAAGAGATTAAGTTTATTGTTTGACACATTGAATTACTTGAAACTAGAATGAGGGGAAAAACAATCTACTTTCTTGTAGTGTTCACTTACCTCTCTTGCACTGATTATGTAGTTCTTCTGATTCCTGTTTCTTGTTGATACCTCCTAAGGTGTGTATTGTATGAGTCAGTGCACGTTCCATGCCTAATACATAAAAAAATAGAGGTAAAAACTACATGAAAGCCATTTTAGACATATGTTAAAGTATCTAAAATGAAAGAAATCAACTTCAGTTTAAATCTTAAATTTGCTGCTGCAGACAATGATAGATTCAGAAACTGTTCCTTTATTGTTCTTGTTGAGCTATGATTTCTTACCAAGAACCTCTATAATCCTGTCCACGAAATCAAGCATATCTCCCTCCATCATATGCTGCAGCGTTATTTGTTTTTCCCATGAAGAAAACCATATCTTAAATTGAAGTAGCTCCTCCTTGCTGAGTGCTGTCAGAATACTCTGGATTTTCTGCACATAGAGAGAAATAAGAAAAGCATAGGATATAGAATTTTTAGTGATTTTCAAACCATGTCTTGCCCCTCATTTTTCCCCACAAAAACATTTTGAACATAGCTAAAACTGTCATACACGTAGACATTTTCAACCATTTACCTAATGTCCAAAGATTTGTTGTGAATAACTTAATGAAAACATCTCATGGAAATAAAATTTTTTGGCAAATGTACCAATACTGGGAGCTTTATTGATCACTTTAGTGTGCTAAAAATGTCAAATAATGCCAATGAAGAAAAGCTGAATCAGAGACAAAGCTGTAAAAATACCTGAGAATGTACAGAACTTTTAATTTCTGGAATTCTGGGCCTTCAAATGGAAATAACACTTTACTCATTGTATCTTGGAGTAAAAATTACCTACAGTCACGGAAAAAATTATTAGATCATCCAAAAGTCATGAAAAACAGTGGTTATGTTAGCATAACCACTGCAGGTACTAACTCCTGTGTGTATCATGTGACTAAAATATGTAGGTAGTTAGGTAGGTAGGTAGGTTATGAGCTATTTTTGTTATCATTATTTTTGTCCCAACAAATGTACCTTTAGTACCAAGCATTAAAATGAACAAGAAATTGAAGAAAACAAGGGTGGTCTAATAATTTTTTTCCCACAACTGTACACCTACAGAAATATTTTGGGTAAAATGTAAAAGAAAAAAATATCTGTCATCTAATGTTGACTTAAGAGAAACCAGTATTATAGGAGTAATTGTATGAAATTGTACAGTATATGCAAGTATCCTTGGGTCAGAAAAAAAATGTACAGAAAGACAAAAGGGAAAAATACTGGAGGAAATGAAACACTTAGTCTGGACATTAGATCAGGCCCCATTTAGTTTATTTGCTTGTCTCCTATGTCAGACATCAACGAAGAAATCCTGGAGTAATGACCTACACAAGTCTGTGTCTACCGCTGACTTTGACCTGATGATCTTAATCCCATTTGTGTGCTTGTACAAATTTTTGAATACTTGATTGAAATAAAAGTCATAAAGTAGCAAAAAAATCTTAAGACCAAACTTTATGTAAGACAGAAAAACATACAGGCCGACCTTGAGGCACCAACCTTAAATACATGGGCCAGATCCTGTTCAGGATGGAGGATGCCCGGCTGGCCATATTCATCCATCTGCATTCCATCATCATATTCAAGAGGCTCCGGAGGTTCTGGTGAGTCATTCCGGGGATCCAAAAGTTCATCCAAATCCTTGTCCTCATCCTCTGAAATACTCTCTATATCAGAAGACCTGACAGACGACAGTAGTACATGACAATAAGGTAAGACATTGTTGATCTATCAAACAAAATTGACACTGTTTGCATCTGTTGCATTGGCCTAAACATAAAATGCCACATAACAGAGATCATATCATGTTGAAATGTAATGAGTTGATTGATGATTATGACTAAGTGGTTTGTAAACTGCATTAATGTTCACAACACACTGTTCCATAACACAGCACATAGCATCCAGTAATCAATACTGCACACGGTCATTGTAGGAATATAAGAACCCAACAGACATGCAAGTTTGATTTCTATTCTAGTATCATCTTTACCTCGTGTCAATGACAACAGCTCCTGGTGGTTTTGTCTGCTGTGTGGACACGGTATAGAGGGTTTCTGGAGATTCTGAACGAACCAGCTGCATCCTGAAGAACATTAACAAAAGACAGACAGCATCCAACTGTTAAGAACAAATTAATCTTGTATTAAATAAGTATCACACTGATGGAAGCAACATTATGGAATATATGCAGTGTGTGAAAAAATACACATTATTTAGTGTACCCTGTTCCCTCATAGACAGGAACATCTCGTTGTACTATCGGAGATGGGGGATGTACTTCAGGAGGAGGTGAAACAAAAGCCTCAACTTCTTGATTACATTCCTCTTCCTCCCTCTGCTCTTGCTCCTCCATCAGATCTGCCCCCTCTTCATCATCTTCATCTACATCATCACTGTCACTTTTCATGGAACCATAGCTGGATGGTGGCCTTGCCCATTTCTTCTTGTCATCATTCTCTGCATGCACAGGTCTGAAGACACTACAGAGGCAAAAACAAGAAGTTACATTAAAAGTCTGTGAACAAATTAGATTTAAAAGTGCTTGAGTATAAGTATGTTTACTCAAAAAGTATACGCAAATGTGAATATGAAGCACTTAAAGTCAGTAAATACATTTTCAGTTCCAATACACATCAGAGACAAATGTTTTAACTCCATTATAATTATATATAATTGTTCAACAGCTTTACTTTTCAGATTGTAAATATTCATCCTTTTCCCTTCTAATAGAAATAATGCATGTCCAAATCTTATTTTGAGTATCTGCAATAAGCATAGAGACAAGCACTTTGTGTTGCGTCTGTACTGTATGAAATCTGCTATATATAAAAAAAGATTGATTGACTGATTAATAAATTTTATATTTTAATATTCTTTTGTATGTTCCCAAGATAATTTAACAGCAAATTACATGTACAGCCAACACTGATTATCTTAATATAAAGCTGAAAACAGAGCTGTCTTTCCAAGGTGGTAAACAGTTGACATTTTCTGGTGACACAAGGTTCTCAAGAAGTGCAATGACAGCTTTGAATGATCTAATAAAATATGATAGTATACAATTATATAAAATAGCCTTAATTAATTCTACTTTAAAGATCTATAATAGTGAAAAATACACATCAGTGGAGCTGTAAATTGGATCCATTGAATGTGCTGAATCACTTAAGTACTAAAATTTACTTTAACACTTAAATCCAGAACTCTAATTTGTACGGTGGCCGGGAAGTGCAAACCACTTTTACATTTCACAAAAATTAACAAGTTTGAAAACAAAATTACATGTAGAACACATTTACATCTTGAAAACAAATTTACGTTTCATAAAAACACTTTTGTGTTTTGTGAAATGTAAAAGTGGTTTGCACTTCCCGGCCACGGTAAATTGCATTGATCTACTTTCACGTGTTATTAGTACTTTTATTTAGGTTAAGGACCAGAAAAAAATTACCTGCAACACTGTGAAGTAGTAGCAGGAACAACCTTAGAGGTCATTCGATGAAATAAAGCAGTAATACATGGGTAGTTTAATGTACTTGTACATGTACTATTGTACAACAAACTTATATTGGAATTTTTTCACAATATACTACTATGTTTATTTAGCATAATGATCACAATAATTGTTCCAACATTGAAAAGTAATAGTAAGAGTTAGCTTTATTTGTTTGTAATACATTATTACAAATCATTGGACTGAGGGTAAAAAACTTAGTTAATGTGTAAATGTTGCTTAAAGTTAAGATAAGAGGTAAAAACATGATAGATTACCTTTCAGATTCCCGGTCCATTTTTCTGGGTAAAATTACTCTAAAACTGTATAAAACAAACTGCAGAAATGACAAAATCACCTCACATTGCAGGTCAGTAGTGATAAAATTCAACGTAACACCGTGAAGAGATATAATCTGTAGCTAACGTAAGACTTTTTGACAGCCAGGCTAACATTAGGACAACTAAGCTTTGCTAGTATCGCCGACACCAGTTTATAAACGCCTTTATGTCCTGGTACTTCATCCAAATAACAAATGTTAAGGTTAGTTTTTCACTTGCTTATCGTCTGCCCTCCATTTTTATTTCTTGACAGTTTACTTTCGATACCAGATCAGTTTCCGGTGTTTGAGTACTTGCTACACTTAGCACCACCCACAGTTTAAAGTCTAGTAGCCGCGGTGGCGGCTGGGAAATGAAGTTCTCATACAGTCCTGTACCGAGATCGTCGTTCGTCATTAGAATTTACAAACGATTTGAGTCATTCAGGGGCAAATTGTACGGAGTCCGGGAAGGGACATGAAATAAATAAATATTATTGTGTTAAAACGCTGGGCTCCGTAGTTTTGTAATGGCTTTGCGATTTATTAAAAAAAAAAAAAGTGGTTATGACAGGACTTCATGAGCCTTTTTTGTCCTAAACGACTCAAGATGGTGCCAAGTTTTGAATTTGATACCATATAAAACCTAATAATGCAGCAAATTAAATATTTTTGCAAATTTTCGATATCCAAGATTGATTTATATTTTTTTCATCTTCTAGCCTGCCAACATTTGATTTATGGAAAATAATGAATTCCTTTTTTTAATTAGCTTAATGTTATCAAACTGACATTTGAGGGTTGAAATGTTGATAATTATTCAATATGAGATAATTTTGTTGAGGACTCAAAGTGGATCAAAATATATGGCCAAAAGAAGCAGGAAAAAATTAATCTATAGAGTAGTTTTTGGAAGTTGACATTTTTTTCATTGTTCAGCTGATCTATTAGAAAAATTGATCAAATTTAAATATGCAGAGAACAGCCAAAATGATGGTCAGATGAAGCAGACAATCAAAAGGAAAAGTTTGCCCAAATGAACAAAAATGCCCATGGTGATGCATAAAAATTAATAAGTGCCTTCAGTTTTCTATAAAATAGTTATTTTGGAAACTTTAGGAAATATTATCTCATCCGTTGACAAAAGTAAAAGTAGTTGGTGATATTAAAAGGAAAATACAAAAATCAGTCCTCATTTCCTTCACATTTTGAACAGGGTCTGGGGCAGAGTTCAGCATAAACTGATCATATTACCCGTTATATTATTGTCAGGATATTTCCTTTGACCTTAAAATCCCTGGGTATTATTTGACATATAACATTACTGTTAATTTCACTTTTCTATAGCAAGTATCATTCACTGCAATACCCAATACATTAAAAATATTTTTGTAAGGAAAGAGGTGACATCTAATTTATCTTTGGTTTGATTCATAGACTGGTTTTCAGTTTCTTTTAAAAACATTAAGAAAACTATAAATACACTTATTTTCTCATGTGTAACTGTTCAACCTCTTACATGGGTGAAAAAAAAAAAGAAAAGATGGTTATATAAAACATATCTCTAAAATCTTATTTAAAAAGGATCAATTACTTTGGACTGTTTACATTTCCCAAATAGTTATGGTGTTCATCCTCTAAATATTTCATAAACAGCCATTTTCTGTTTTATACCATTTAAACAGCAATTCATTAACCTCTTATTCAGTATAAAGCAATATAATTATCCATAGTAAGACTCTTTTAATGTAAGGAACCTACAGTTTAACTGCCACTGTAAATGTTTTCAGGTATTGTGGTAATAAGGGGAAATAATGGTTCATCAACAAAATTACCACAGCTGATATATTATGTGAATATTATGGCAAGTAACTGAAAAAAGTGAATGAAGAAAAGAGAAAATGAAAGAGTAAGCTAAGACATAAAGGTACAGTCTCATGCTGAATCTGTGTTTTGAAAGAGAACCAGTCCTCAAACACAAGCTGAAACTGGACCAAATATGGCATAACTCATTTAACTCAACTCTGTCAAAAAAAAAAAAAAAAAAATTAAACATGACCAGCTTTTAAAATTTTCCAACAATGTGCCATTTCCATCTTTTATTAACATAAAAATATAATACAGGAAAATGTAGAATAAGACGATTTCAAAGAAATCCTGAAAAATGATAAAAGTCAAAGTGTTGAACTTGTGGGGGGGGGAGTTTGAAATCAATGGGATAAA
>JAPSES010073943.1:0-10787 GCA_029822895.1 Maxillicosta whitleyi
ATTCATGAGGGACAGCGGAAAAGCCAGTGGTTCAACCACAGACCCTCTTCTAGCTTACAGAAAACAGCTTCAAGCAACAGAAATAGAAATATCAGAAATATCATTTTTCACAGAAATGACGCTCAATGCATTCAACCATAGTGGTGACACAGCAGTAGGAATGAAATAATGATAGAAGTTGACCTTTAATTCAATTTTCTTTCCGAGTAATGACACCTGTCCCTTTAAATGCACATGAGCCATGTCATGCCCCGCCCCCTCCAGGTTATCGTCTGTCCTGTTCAACCAACAACTGAACATTTTAGGTAATTGGCTTTAAGTTTGGATATATTTTCAGTTTTTATTACAACTACTGCTGCTGATAAACAATTATATCATACTCTGAGAAATGTTCATAGAGGTCTTATCCTCATATGTGCAAATGTCATGACATAACTAGTTATAACATGTAACAAATTAAGCAGGAATTAAAACAGTTTGTAGAAATCCACTCAATTTTTACACATAACGTTAAAGTGCTTAGAATATCTACTCAAATATGTATCACACATGTATATAAGTTACTCTGATTACATGACAGAGACTGTTGTGTGCATGTGATACTGCTTCATTAAACCCTTAAGTAGTAGAAAAGTGCATTTATTAATTAATGACTAATTTATTTATTTTTCTTATCAAAGAAAGGGATCACTTTTCTGTTTATATTTTTGCACATAAAATGTACGTTAAAAAATTATTTTCTTCTTAAATTAAATACATTACAGTTAAATATATACTGTTTGTTCACAAAGTTCTGAAAATATAAACAGATACCTTTGGCACAGGAACACATTTTTTTCAAGTTTTTTTTCAATCAAAAATACTGAAATGACACCTGGTTAAAAAAGTATATTTCAGGGGGTACTCCACTGTAAAAAGTGTTACAGAAAATGGACAGTTTTTCCATGGTAACCAACCACGGAGCCTATGAACATCCATGTTTCATATCTAATGACCATGAAAAGATGATAAACTGCATTTTAACATGTATTGATAGGATTAGAGGATCTGAAGTTATGAAATGCTTTAAAGCAATTAATGCTTTTAGCTGCTAGTTGCTCCTTAAGAGGAGCTGTGCAGCGCATCATGCAGGAGACGGATTAAAAACTCTGATTGTGCTGGTGATTAGAAGGAGGAGTGTTGCATCACGTTGATGCAGGCGGCCTATCAGAGGAGGAAGTGTGTATGAGGTCGCTCTGATGGAGGCTATCCATCATGACTTCCTGTTTAGAGTGCACACTGGGTGGACAGCGCAACAGACCCGTAGTAGATAACAGCAGACAAAAAGATATATAAACAAAGGCAATTCAGTTGTATGTGAGCCACATAAAACCAACGGTGTCCGTCAGGTCAGACGGTTCCTTTAACGGGTGCCAGTGTGCACTCAGTCACCCCACTATAGGTGCTGCCAATTCAAACCCTGCATCACAGAGAAGAGGAAGAGTGTAAGAGGCTGCAGTAAACAAGAAGCCGGCTTCCTGCTGGAGACAAGAGTGCGGTCGACTATGTGGGCGCAACGGAAACAAAGCCCTTCGATTGGAGAGAGGAAGCTTAGAGACACTTTCGTAGGGTAGCTCCACCCATCTTCCCTTCACCCTCCCCCCCAAGCAATGAACATGTTTCGGCGAGCGCGCCTGATGCAACAGGTCGTGGATTCCTCGTGTCCCCTTCGTGCGACTCTGTGTCAAAATGAAAAGGAGCGTGCGACACAAAGGGGAAGAGGGAGGTTAAACAGTATTGTTCTCTACAGGCCGACGTGTGGCCCACCATGTAGGAGGACGCAGAGGCTCAAACAGACGCCAAACAAAGGCGGCATTTTGTTTGTGACTATATATCACTGTCTGACGATCACAAGTAGTTAGAGCTGGGGTTTTGACAGAAACAGTTTGGGAGACCTGAAACCTCTAACAGAAACTAAGTGAGATCTACAGGCTTTTGGGCTGATTTTTTTTTTTTTTTTGCACTGTTACTTAACAAGGTTGGTCTCATGGGGGGGGATACAGTCACATCATTGCAGTTTTATAATGATAAAACCATTAGAAAACAGAAAAAACATGTACAATAAGCATTACACTGTTGGGAGCCAACACCAAGGTTATATCCCTGAAACCCCCCCCCAGTCCTCAGCTTAATATAAATACATCCATGATAATGTTAGACAATCGATCAATATGAACTCAGTTTGAGCTACATCGACCTGATAATGGCAGAATAATGGTCAGAGAACCAGAAAACTCCACCTAGTGAATTAAACTGACACCATGTGAACTAAAATGGACGTTTGTAAGACCATCAATATGAAGTAAATTTCGGCCAATTATTGCTTGATTTCTGTCCATAAAACTAATTTCCAAGTAAAGCGCCCCCATTTGGATGACTTCTAATACTCAGAGAAGCTGAAATCGATTCAGTTCTTCCACTGGGGGGTTGAAAAAAACTTGCAGACACAGAATTCCCTCCTCTCACCTTCAGCCAACACCACATCCTTCAGTTTCTCCACAGCTTCAGCGAAACGGGCCACGTCCCTCAGCAGGGCCGGGATGTCCTCCACCTCGATGGCCGTGCTCTCTGGGCTCTCGGATGGAGTGGTGGGGGTCAAAGCCCCTTTCCCCTGGCCTTTGGTGAACACCCAGGACTGGAGAGGAAATCCTGACAAGACAAAGAGCCTCCTGATGGTCACTGACAGAACATTAATGACAGAACGCACCAACAACCTAATAATCACTAAATGGGACTGTTTCTGCTCTAAACTGATCTATATCAGTATATATATATCTATATCGATATCACTGGGTTGTGAACTTGGTCATCATCTTAGGCGTGGAGAATCTAATTCCAGTGATGACATTTACTAGAACAAATGGTCTTATGAAGCGTCCACGACACTATAGTCACAAAAAATTTATCAACTACCCTTATTTTCTTCAATTTTTTTGTTCATTTTAATACCTGGTACAACTAAAGGTACATTTGTTTGGACAAATATAATGATAAAAACTAAAATATCTCATAATAGTTTAGTTTCAGAGTTGATATCTATCCATTTTCCATCTTTTCTTGATAAAAACCAAAATCACTTCAGTTCTTACATCAGTGTATATGTCATTGTACTGACAAAAACAGTGCTTTTATTCATTCAATGTTTTCTTTTCTGTCTGTTTTGGTCACATGGCGCACACAGGAGTTAGTAGTTTATTGCATAACCATTGTTTTTGATGAATTTTGATGGTAATAATTTTTTCGGCGACTGTATAATAGCAGAACACCACAATACAATTACACAACCAAATCTGAAATTTAATATTTAATAGAGTGATAGTCTATTTTTAACTCCTTCCATTAATATATTTAATAATGGAAGGAATAAAAAAGGAGTCACTCTCAGAATTCAAGATTAAATGTATAAATAATATGTAGTGAAATCTAGTAGCAAACTTACAGACTGCAACAAATTGAATACACCCCCCCCCCCTCCTACGGTGGTCACAAAAAAGTGGAACTCTGTAGTTAGAGCCAGTGTTTGTTTTGTTCCATCAGTGCTTTTTAGTTAAAGGACTTTAACTCTGGTCTATAGGAGCTGATGCACCTCTATCTATTCTACCAACATATAAGAAATATGCACAATATATCACAAAAATATCATCATTGTGACAACAGTGTGGAATACTCATATTGCAAATACGTACAATAATTTGGTATTTTATTTTTATTAACTTCCTGTTTTCCACACCATGGGGTACCACAGTGGTTTTCTCTATCACTCTAATATGCTAGTTTTTCTAGCAAAAGAAGTAATAATAATGCTACCGCTTCTGGTTGAATGTAAGTTTACATGTTATTAATGTTGAAAAAATGTGAATGTTTTCAGACACAACTGTGGCCAAGGCCTGAACACTTATATTTAAAGATTTTATTTTTATATCCTGTATTTACTAAACCAGTCAAACAATGGAATATTGTTTTGTTAAAGCTCTTACATGATGATTGATCCTCTGGCACTTTTATTATGAAACACATCCATATCATTTACACATTGTTATATGTGGATAAAATATTTGACTGTTTGTGTTTGAAGCTTTACCAGGTTTTTGGACAGAATTGTGGAACTGATTTTGTCTTAAATTGAAAGATTCAAAACACTTCTAAAAACTCATCTGTTCAAACTGGCTTTTGCTTGAATTGTAATTATAATTGTTTTTTCTGTTCTCTTTGTTCTTCTTCATGTGAAGCGTCTTTGAGTGTCCAAAAAAGCGCTATATAAATTTGATGTATTATTATTATTATTATTAAATTGTAAATAATTGAGTCAGCAACAAACATTTGGCTCATTTTAACATTAAAGAACACTTTTCTTAGAAGGATTTGGTATTTCTTTAGATGAACGAGAAATATCGCAATATTATTGTTATCGCAATGCTGTACATCCCGGTCACATATCGCAAGTTTTGCCAGTGTTGTGCAGCCTTAAAAGGAAAAGAGTAGAAGAAGACCATTCTGGGGTAATGTAGAAATATGACGACGCAACATGACAGACTGTGACACTGACGACCAACTCCCTCGTTTTAAGGTAATGAAAAACAGTGTTATTTCCAGGTGATTATACACTGATGAGTACAGAGCTGCCAACTTTCCAAAAAAACCTCAGAGTGAGATTCTGTAGGACTTGACAATTACCAAGCCCCCCCCCCCCGGATATGTCCAGATGTGTCTGTAAAGCGAGGATAAAAGGCAACGTCTTTAACTTTGTAGAAAGCTGATTTATTACAGTTATGAATGGTAATGGTAAATGGACTGCTCTTATATAGCACTATATCTACACCTTGGTACTCAAAGCGCTTTATATAGCCTCACATTCACACACACTCACACACCAGTAGACGGCTACTACGCTAATGTACCATGTAGGGTTCAGTGTCTTGCTCAGGCACACTTAGACATGTGGACAGTGGGAGCCAGGATTTGAACCTCCAACCTTTGGTCATTGGACAACCTGCTCTACCAAGTGAGCCACAGCCGCCCACAAATTATTAAATTTATGTATAAATAAATATTAAAATAAATAAATAAATAAATTATAAATTAATGTATGACATTTCACTGGCATTGGTCTGCCGGGCGGGGCTCCATTCCAAACATGGCGGACGCATTTGTGGAATGTGCACGTGCTAAGGACCCGCCCACCCGTGCGGCGTCTATCTATGAATGGGACTGAATGGGGGTAGGAAATGCGGCGAATACTAGGGTGGGTTACAATGGTGCTTCTCAGCGCCATCTATCGTTGCGGAGTTTACAGAGGAATGAACGCAGGCCAAACGTCTCTGCCCAAATTAATTTTTTTTTTTAAGCGCAAGAAATGGATGTGCGGCGTGAGTGCATGTGAAGACAGGCAAAATCGTGTGTCACACAGCGAAAGCGTACGAGTTGGCAGCTCTGTGAGTATTATATTCCACTTCTGTAATTAAATCCCCCAAATCCTTAGAAATGTTACACAGTAGGGAAATAAATATATCACAATATATCATTTGAGCATTGGCAATTCAATGTATGCGTGCACAATATTCACATCACAGATTCTATGTGTTCTCATCTAAGTTCAACCTGGGTACCTGACACAAACAGCGATCCACCAATCACAATCCTTCTTACTCACTTTGCCGAAGCAGACCACGCCCCCTGCACATAGACCGAGTGGCTGGTAACGACAGTGAAAAATAAGCAACGAACGAGAGAAAAATCTAAGACTTGGTGCCAAAAACAAAAGCAACGTTAGTTATCTGGAATTATTTCAGCTACTGAAACACGTGTTCTGTGGCCACAGTGTCTCACACCTGTTGCCATAAGAGGAAACACAACTCATTTGTTTGACCATTTATGTCAGTGCCCCACAGCTATTAGGCCTATACCCTCCTGAGTATTTTTTCATATTGCAATGTTAGTTTTTTCCAATATCGTGCAATACAGTCAAAAACACCTGGGTGATAACATTATGTCCAATATATCTGACTAAAGACATCAGTAAAATGTTAAATGTGTGAAGCTGGAAATACTGACGGACTGCTTGAAAGGAATAGCTCAAAACAAATCCCTGCAACAAAAAAACTCAGGAATTCCAATGTTCTGAATCAAAGCAGTTATTATAAATCATATAGATAATATATACACGTGCATGTTCTTTAACGAAATAATTCCAGACTTTTTAAAAAACTGATTCCCCCCCCCACACACACCTTGATTTTCTGTACTTTTATTCTTGTGGGACTTCTTTTTTGGTTAAGTTATTTATATAAATGTATAAGTTGTGTTTTACTGACAGAAACATATTCAAAACATATGAAAATTGCAAATGTGCATGGATATCACACAAATAAGTTTCACTAGAATCATTCCAGTACCGACCGGTAAATGAAATCATATCCAGTTTTGTTTCCGCATGTATTTCTTATCTGACATGATTATGTACAATTTCAAGAGAAAACATTTTTCATACTTTACTAAGACTTTCACATGAAATTCAGGACTTTTCAAGGTCTTTTCAATACTTTTTAAGCCTTTTACGACTTGCACTAACACTTTCATACACCTGAATTGTGCTTTTATGAGACTTTTTCCTTTTTTGTGAATGTGACAGTGATGATAGTTCAGAAAACAGACTTTAAAGGATGACAAACACATGATGCTGACCTGCGGCGCTGGCATGTCTGCTGAGGGCCGTCGGTCTCTTCAGAGTGGCCACAGGAGATGGACAGCCCACCCCTTGCATGGCCAGTTTACCATGCTGGGTGCTCGGGGTGCCCGGGCAGGACAGGGAGGGGTCCTGGACCCCAGCTGAGCCCGGGGTGAGGGCTATGGAGGATGCCGAAGTGGACAGGGTGATGTCGACACTGTTGGCGGCATCTTTACGAGGCTGCTCCTGGAGAATGGACAGCTGAGAGGACAGGAAGAGAGGGGCTGATCACATCAGGGTGATCACATGGTTCACATTAAGGACGCCGATGTGACTGCTTTTTTTTCTTTGCTTCTGCAGCGTTAAGGGACAGCCTGCGCCGATGTTGGTAAACACACAGGAGGACTTTCACAAGATCCTGTGTTGCGTCGCGCTACACTTCCTGACTCCAAGCTGCTGAAGGGTGTGGTAAACCGAGAACAGTCGAAAACACAGAAACGCTATTTACTATTTGGAATAAGTACAGTGATATTTACAGAAGTGAGAATGACCTTTTAATCTGCCTACAAAACACAGATTTGGAAAAGTCACTGACAAAAGCCTGTTTGGTACATGTCTCCTACTATGTGGCTATCATGTGAGCGTCTCCAAAGCCAAGCAGATTTACAGACCCCCCCCCCCCCCCATGAACCACCTGAACAGGCTGCAGGAAACACCAAAAGCACCCCCCACACACACACGCCATACCTGTTTGAGCCATACGCTGTGTTTGTTGGGCAGTATGTCCAGTCTGTCCTTAGCCTTCAGGTCAGTTTTCTTAACTCTCTGACCGGTGGAGTAAGGGTTGTAGCTGCTTTTACCTCCTCGTTTCAGCATGCTCCTTCATCTACAGTCCACACATTCAAACACACACTATCCTTCTGCCTAGCGGTAAAAAAAAAAAAAAAACCATACAGATACTTCCTATGTGCTACCAGTGAGTCAGTGTGCAGTCTGGTTATTATGTGCACACACTAATGTGCAACACACACTGGACCATGTTCTCACACTTATCAAGTCACTCACAGCTCAAACACACTCAGATAAACACTGATATCCACTCACACACTCACATCCACCCATACTGGTCCTGAGCCCTGCGTGTGTCCAGTCCAGTCTAGTCCACTGTTGGTGCTGTTGGTGCTGTGACCCCCCTCCCACTGACAAACCAGAAGTGATGTTGTACTCACAGACGGGGCGCTGCTCTGGGGCCCGGGGCTTCCTGCTCGGCTTTTCTTGGAGATGGAAGGCGTCTTAATGAGCTCCCGTTTCTTCCTGAACATCTTCAGAGTGCCTTTTCCGTCCATCCCGACTTCTTTGAGTTTATCGTACAGCCCCCCCACCCACCCCCCGACTCTCCACTTCGGTGGTGCTGCTCTGCCGGTCTCTCTCACTGGGACCCGGGTTTCATCCGGCCCGACCTTCTGCTTCGGTGTCTGTCTGTCTGTCTTCCTCCTGTTGTCGCGCATCGAGCCGCGCAGACTCACTGACGAGAGAGACGGACAGACAGACAGACAGACAGACAGGCAGATCACCGCAAACTGTCTGTGCGCTGCCGCATCCGCTCTGCGCATACGTTACAGCAGTCAAAGGGAGGAAGAGGAGGAGGAGGAGAGGAGTATGGGTGAAACACTGGCTTTTACACACTGTCCGTTAGTGCTGCCACAGACCACACTGACACACACACACACACATACACACGCGCACACACACCACCGTGGACTGGTTCACACACTGGTAATCACCTCACCTGTCACACGTGCGTCTGCGCCACGTGTCGTGTAGCTCGTGAAGGAGCAGGTATCCCTCCGCCCTCAACAGAACACCTGCTCCTCAGCACCGCGGATGAGACCACGCGCGCGCGCACACACGCACGCACGCACAAGCACACACACACACACACACACACAGTAACACTAAAACCATTCTAAACCTGGTGGGATGAATTTGTCAAACACAAAAATTACATTGAAGATATGAATCATTTTAGTTCAGTTTCCACATTCAGATCAGTTTAACCATTTCATACATGAATTATGAGAGCCTTAATCAAGATTTTTTTTCCCCTGAATGTTTTAATTTGTCTAAAAACAATGCAACAGAAGTTTTTTTTTTTTTTAGTTTTTTTTTTATTAACCTAATTTTCATGGAGTTACAGATATGTCCACTCAGCTGGACATCATGTATTTAAATTTTGAAGCAAATAAAAATGTATGTACTGATACTGTGTGAGATCTATGAAATAAAAACATTTTAATGCCGCTACCTGATATTTTCTCACATTTTAATATCTAATATAATTCTAGTTATTACCTTTGGTGGAATGTAACAAAGTTTTTTTTTTTTTACTTCGTTACTGTACTTAAGTTGTTGTTGTTGTTTGGATTTGTACTTCAGTAAAAATAATAATGCATACTTTTACTTTTACTTCACTACATTTTGTGGCAGTTGTCTGTACTTTCTACTACTTACATTTTGGAAAAAGATGCCGTTAATCGTTACATATTAACATATTTTCATCTAAATCTGTTGTCTTATTAACTTTTGGTGTAAATCTTACATGAAATATCACACACAATATTGACACCAATCTGTTCAATCCACATAATATAGTTGTGACACTGAACAGTGACATTGTCAGAGGCATAAATAAGTATGTCTACATTCTGTATCATAATGACACAGTCCACAGACTGACATTGTGTGAGTACTTGGACTTTTAGACTTTACTTTACTTTATACTAAAGTACATTTTAAAGAAAGTACTTTTACTTAAGTAAGATTGTTGATGTAGTACTTCTACTTTTACTTGAGCACATATTTTGCAGGGTATTGGTACTTTTACTTAAGTACTAAACTTCAGTACTTCCTCCACCCCTCATTATTACTCTATTACATGGATATATACAAAATAAATAAATAAATAAATAAAATGTTTGTTCAAAGAAACAACTGTCACAGTCTAATAACAATAACCAGCAATCATTTTACACTCAAACATGTTACTGCAGGTTTATTAAGAACAGCAAAGTTACAGCAATAATGAAAATGTCATTGTATTTGATGATGCTTAAGTGTCCACTGATAAGGAACTAAAACAACAAAACCATGATATATAAAAGAACAGCTGGAGAATAACTGTAGTGAGCAGTATGCATGAAAGGGTTCAACTCAAGTGGGTCGGATCAGTAAAATACTATCAAAACAACTGTTACTCACAACTCCACATTTTTCTCTTTGTAAATGTAAACATTTTCATGTCATTTTACTGTATTTACACTAAAACAAACTATCATTTCACAAAAACGCACATGAACAAATATGAACATTTGAAATGTCTGAAGTGTAAGTTTACCAATATTCTGCCTGTTATTAAATGTTTTGTGTATTTATTGATCTTCTATGACCTGTAAGTTTACATGTGTAAAGAATAAACAGAGATATAATATTGTTAAAATTGCATTTAGTTTTCTTAAAAAAAAAACAACCCAGTTTGTTCATGTTATTCACATTGTTTTAAAGAATAGTTTGTACATGTAAACATCATTTTTTTCACTCTAAAACATAGAAGGAACGTTTGGAGTTGACGTATTTATATATTATCATGTTATTATTTCACTGATCAAATCTGGGTTAATGTGGCCCCTGAACTAAAATGGGTTCGACAGGCCTGGTTTAGGGTTAGGGTTGGTGATGCAGATCACATCAGTTCTGATCCAGATCCCTTCCACATGTGGGTCTGAATCAGACACAGGTTGGATCTTTTTCAGTCTGGAATTCATCTGATCTTTTTACTCGGTCATTAATGACTCATGAACTTTCCACCAGATTAGATACAATATGAGTAATAGTGTGCAGACATTTTATAAGATTTGGAAGCCATTTTTAGACCATATTATTCAAAACAATGACGCCCTTGAACAGGAAAATAGTCTATAACATGTCACCTTTTTTTTTTTTAGGAATCTGTGTGGAACTTACGTCAGTTTACCAGTGATGCAGAATCATGTCCATTTTGAGTTGTGTGCCCTATTTATTTATTTAT
>JAPSES010073944.1:0-10785 GCA_029822895.1 Maxillicosta whitleyi
CTAGAGGAAGTAAAAGTCGTAACAAGGTTTCCGTAGGTGAACCTGCGGAAGGATCATTACCGGTAGCCGCTCTTTTCATTTTCATAACACAAATTTTCCATTAGACAGTGGCCGTATCTAAAAAACAAAGCAGCGTGTCTCAAATGCAGATTTCAGCATCATACAGTGATGCCTCTGACCTCTGATCCTTAGTCATAATTTTTATTTGAAGTACTGGCATGAAGGAGTGTCCAAAAAACATGTACTCCATGAACTGCTCTCTGACGCCCCCTGGAACATTAATTTTTAATTAAACCACTTATTAGGAGTTTTAGTCATTGACTTGTACTTGTGATCCGACCTCATAATGAATCCAGGACTCTGCTCTAGGATCAGCTGTTACATAAAGGTGGAAAAAAAAGGCGCCTTTAGAACTGTCAGCTGAACATCCTGCTGGACTGGAGGCCCACTGAGGCCTGCTGTGCTTCATACAACACAACTAAAAATTTAATTTTAACTCAGAGATGCAAAAAACATAGAAAAACCTGAATGTTATGTCAGAGGGAAGTGCTGTTACGTGGTTCATCCTGTATAATTTAGAATCGGTAAACATCAGCTTGTCAGCCTTAGCCCCTCTACCCACAACTTACAGATGAGTGGAAATATTGATCCTGTGATGATCCTATATTTACCCTTGGTGAACTGTCTGAACATTCTAAACAGCAGACAAAACACATCTGATCCTATATATATCCTATAACATTAGAGACTAGACTGATGGGTGTGTAAGATGGATGGATTGTATAATGTAACATATTTCATTTGATTTACCAGTTCCATATGTAGTGTCATGAGATAACTTTTGTTATGATTTGGCGCTAGATAAATACAATTAATTTGATTGATAAGGATATATATATACTTCTCCTTGATCTCCCCGTTTTAAACTATTATTATAAAATTGTTGTTGATTTGAAACTTACAAATAGCTGTAATATAATACTGTTGAAATAGATGCTTTGCAGATACAGCTCTTTCCTCCCGATTAGGATGAAAGTTTTTCATCCCCCCCCCAACATTCTGCTTTTGCAGATACAAGCTTCATGAATTTCATTCAGACTGTTTCAATGATCTGCAGCTACTCAGGAAGATATCTAAGAAACTTTGTGTATATTTGAAGTCCTTGAGCTTGAGGACTGCAGTCTCATGTGTTTTTTTCTGTGTTTGAGTGAGAGACAGAAAAACCTGGTGAGTGACCATGCAGCCAAGTTTGTTTTTCACAAGGTTTACCAAGAGATTTCCTTGTCTTTTACTGAACAATTACCAGTGAGAATACATGTAATATTTGATTGAATAAATAAATATTAAGCCTGATATGAATGATCCACTGTGCTTTTTTTTAATGATTGAATCTCAAACCTGTTCAAAATGCAACAGAAAGACATGATTTCCTACATGAAGTCTTGTCAGTGTTCTCTAACATGAACATTTGACTTATGTGATGCAGTGACTGACCCCTGGCATAAATGGATAAATAGAACCACAATGTTCTACTTCCATTTGGTTTATTACAGTTACATGGAACGTAGCCTACAGTGGAACCTTCTGTTAACACAGTGCAGCCCATTTTATTCACTCCATACACAGAAATACACTGACCGTGCAGTTTCTTTTGTTGCAGATTTTCAAAAGGTCATCTAAAGTTTGTTTGACATTTAATGAGAATCTTATTAGGTTAACTGGTCACTCTAAACTGCCCACAGGTGTGGATGTGAGAGTGAATAGTTGTGTCTGTAGGTCAGCTGTACAATGAACTGGAAGCGTGTCTAGGGTATTATCTTCAGCTCCTCTGTGAAAGGGCCCCCACTCCTCCAGAAAGTGAAGCAGTTACATCGTGTGGATGAATGAACTACATGGAAATGCAGCTGGAATACAGTACCTGGACCTTCATCTCTCGGTCAGTGTCCCAGATCCTGATGACTCGGACATCACCGGACGTCATGAGGAGACCCGTCTCCTGTTCCCAGTCCACGACCATGCCTGCACCTTCAAGACAAAACAACACAGCAGTTACAATACAGACACATGTATGCACAGCACATACAACAAACAAACAATTTAGAGCCACAGTGTCGTTCTTAGACACATAAACAGAAGGTGCTTATTTTGAACTATTTCCCCAAAAGCCCAAAGGTACAGTTATCCAACATGTAATTCTAAAACATTACATTACTGAGAATAATGAACTCTTTTTAAACAGAGGCAATTTTATTTATAATGAGACTGTCACACTCACGTACACAGCTGTTAAACACACTGAGCATGTGTTGATCCTCTAATGCACAACACACAATCTGTTGCAGGATTCAGAGGGCTCTTGCTGCCTCATGAGGCAAGTCAAATGAAAGATTAGTGTAAAAGCTTACTGCACTACGGTGTCGCTAATAAACACACCTCAGAGGAAACAGAACTTTGCCTGTAGAGACTTACAATAATATGTTGTACATCATGCATCGCTAACGAGTAGAAATCTTTCTGTGTATACAAACACAGCTTCATGCATATTAAAAGTGCACGTTTGGAACCTTCTTGACAAGATGACCACTGGGGGATGCAGAAGCTGACCCTGGAACTGAGCCTGTCAGCACATTCTGACTTTAGATAAGTCAAACGGCCCTTGAATCAAAAAGCAAGAACAGAAAGAGCAACAAGGCTCATCGTGGGTTTGGAAGTTACAGCAGGAATCAAGTGAGCTGTTCCTATCTCAGACACACTTGGCCAGGTGGTTTGGTGTTGCCTGATATGAGCCTGTGGCTGAAGCACCAAAGCATCTGACTTTTCCAGACAGATCGACTACTTCCTTGTGTAGAAAGAGGAGTGTGGATGTAGTTAAAATACAGCTGATGGGGTAAGAATGTAGAATATGATCTGAAAAAGGGAGTTTTAAATAAAATATTCCTTTTGTCATTTTCTTACAGCACCATCCATTCCATACATTTAAACACATTTAAAGGTTTCCATGTGTGATGTTTCGTAACATCAAGGGATAAAGTTGAAAACTGCTGCCAACTGAATTATCACACCTGTTCTCACCGACTGTGGCTGTAAAAGAAATATAGATGTCTCTTATGAGGTTCCATGTTTGTTTAGTCTCTTCTGAGTTGTTCAGATTTTAACCCACTTTAGTCCACATTCAGACAGAAGTCACCTTCTATCAAATGATTAAAAAAAAAAAAAAATAAATAAAAAAATCCTGCTTCCTCTGTAGATTTAACCGGATCATTCTAAGGTAGAAAACACAATACTTCTCATTATTGCGTGATATACGTAATAATATTGTAATAATGATGATTATGAATACTATGTTTCTGATTTCAGAACCTCCCAACTATCACATAATGGACCTTTAAAAGTGAGACTGAAGTTACTGAAACTGTAAAGGTACCATTTTTTAAAAATAAGGGTAAAAATGCTGCGAGCACAACCTTGAAATCTCTGATACACTCAAAAAGAGAAATGATCAACAAACAGCAGGCATATTCTTCTAAAAGAGCCTTCAGACAAATCCCATTCATTCTAGTCCATTAAAACCGACATTACCATGATTATTTGGACAAAAAATATGAAGATGAAGGCAGACAAAAATGCACATAAGAAAAGCCATAGACCTTTCCTTTTACAATGATGCTCAACCATTAAAGCTTTAGCAGCAGTTCTTCTTCTCTCTTCTTTAATCACCACATGCTCAGTTTCTTGCCATCTCTACTCCTTTGTCTTTTAGTCACTTCCTCCTCTAGTTTTTTTTTTTTTTTTTTTTAGTTTTTTTCCCACAATCAATAACCATCTTCACCCACACCATTGTCACCCTGGTGTTATGCATTCACTTCATCTTTACCATTAACAGGCTCTCATCACAAACTTTGAAAGCAGAGAAAGAAAACCTGTGATTCCATTATCTTACATGTTCTGATGACTAGTGATCATTTCCAACTCTTTAGGGGCTTCCTTTGTAAGCCTCGACTTCTGCTGATCCATCTGTATCAGGGCATTCAACTGTTTGCCAGGAAATACAGAGTCCCATGTGGCACCTTCAGATCCTCTGCTATGACATCACCCGGCCTGTTTAACGCACATTAAGATGATGCCACGCAGTGAGAAACACTTCACAAGGCAGTGCTGAGCCGGTGACGTGTTCACAGTCACATATGGGAAGCACTTGATGTTGGCTCATTTTTTCAGCTGCGAGCAGAGAAGAGGCATTCCCTTTGAAGCTGGCAGATCAGCGTTGAGGAAAATGTGGGTTACAATAAGACAGGCGGAGAACAGGAGATTCCCCTACATGCAGAAATGAATGAATTAGGTTAAAAAAAAGAAGCTACATGTAATATTCTGGTTTCTGTTTACTCATTCGTCCAGTTCTGTGTTCTGGATCCTTTCTCATGCAGCCCTGACTGCACCTGCTTAGGATTCTTTGGATCAAGAAAAAGCCTTCGAACACCCTGCTGACATCCTTCCTGCCAGTTATTCAACCTGGCTCCTTGTCAGACTCATAGAAAGAAGTTTGTCATAACCAGCCTGACACTGGAACAGTGGCATTTACTTTTTTGTGCTTAGGATTACCTTCCATGCACAAACATTCACCAACATAAGCCCCTTCCCCAAAACTGAAGGTCAAGTCATTGAATGCTAACACACGACTAAAACAAAGTGTGGAGAAACAGCTGTGTGAGATTATCTGGCCTCATGTTTGCAGTATATTCAACTTTACATACAGTATAAGCACAGTTCAAGTAATAAAAATGTCTTATAACAAACACACACAACATTTTTATACCGTCCGTTTTCCCTGCTAGTGGGGGTTGACCGGTTCATGGATTCCTCTCCTCCACATTTCTCTGTCTCCTTCCATCTCCTTCTCCAACCCCATCACCCTCATATCGTCCTCAACCACATCCTTCCATCACCTCATCGGTCGTCCCCTTCCTCACGTTCCTGCCACCTCCATCGTTAACACTCTACCCACTTCCGTACCCCCCCCCCTCTTCTCCACACATGTCCATACCACCTCAACCACTGCCTCCTTAACCACATCTCCATCGGCTCTACACCCACCCCTCTGTGCAACCTCCGCGTTAGTAACCCTGTCCTTCATCATAACTCCACACATCATCCTCAGCATCTTTCTTTCTGTTGAAACCAGTTTATTCATTCATTCATTCATTCCCACATTCCAATGTTCCGTCCCATACCCCAGCACGCTTCTGACACACCTCTTATACAATCTCACCTTCTGCTTCAACCCCAGCTTTCTTCCACACAACAAACCTCCAAATTCCTTGACCCTCACCTACACTGCCTGCACTCTACCATTACCACTCTCATACACCCTCCACCATTATTCAACACATCACCCAAATACTTGAACTTGTCCATGGTTTTGTTATGGAGCGAAGTTTTATGGCCGGATGCCCTTCCTGACGCCACCATTTTAGTCGCCTCTTACAACATGCAGGGATACGGTGGCTGAATTCTGACCCCCATCCACAGGGTAGACAAGCTGTCATCTTGGATGAGAAGAGAGAACGAGCTTAAGCTTTAAATGGACACCAGGAAACACTCTTTCTTTCTTTCTTTCTTTCAACATTCTTGGTCTTTGCCAAGCTTCCATTTATTTATTCATTCCATTCATAAAGCTATATATCCATCTCCATCCAACCTGTCCTGTTTCTGTTATCCTATTAGAAAAAAACAAACTGCTTCATGTCTATAAACTTTACTGGAGTTTCTGGAATCAGAGGTCATTTGTTGTAAAGTGCATCAACCATGAACTACCCTCTTCAAACTAAAATTCTCTGTCCACCATGCCCCCCCAATTTCCTGTCATCCTTAAGTTTTCTCTGTGATTGTTAAGATTCAGGAGGAAATTCTGCCTCAGAGGGAACCTTTTCTGGGTCTGAGCAGAACCTCTTTACTTACACAAGAATCAATGTGGACATGAAGTGTAGGGGTGTGAGAAGGAAGAGCAGGAGCTAGAGGAGTGTGGGCATTGCCTCCTCAGTTGTGAATGTCAGCTTTGTACAGAGGTGGAGCTATAGACAGCTTCCACATTCTGTAGATTTTCTTTTTATGGGCTTGCCTCTTTCTCCTCTCTGCATGAAATCAAATGTTCTCCCCCAATAATGACATCAAAACTTCAATGATGTTGTTAGCAGAATTGCTTTTCCCTTGACGAGTCTTCGACAGGAGGAGGAAAAACAATCTACTTTTAATACTGCTAACAACCAGGCTGCCAACAGATGAGGTAGATCATCTCTCTCCTGTGCCAGTGTGCCAAAACAATCCCTAATTTGTGATATATTTATCTATTCCTTTGCATAAATATCTTTGTTTCTCTCCTCCTTTCTCTCTGGAGAAGGCAACTTCCTGTGCATTCTTATTCTGCACTATTATCTCCAGTGATGGACTAGCTCTCCCACACACCAGAGCTCATTAAACTAGTGTGGCGGCCTTGCTGGATCTTCTCTCCCTCAGCATTTTTCTCTGCTCTTCCCTTCATCCTGTTTGCTTTGAAAAGGTCCTTTAGGACTCCAGTATGAAGCTTTCACCACGATTATGAGGGACTTGCCTGCTGTTCATGCACCTTTAATAGAAGAAGACATTATCTGTGGGCACGCTGTGGTGCTCTAGACAGAGAGATTTCACCGCATGGTATTTATCTAACCCCTGGATACCAGGGCTTGGCATTCAGGAAGTAAAAAGCTTTGACCCACCAAGCAGACAGAGACCCTGTGAAATGAGGCATAACCTGCATACTGTTCTAATTACAGTAGCCAGGAGAACAACAGTGATGTCTTCATAATTCACACTGAGCAGGGTTTTCCCTAATATTATTAGTACCTCGACTCAGATTTCTCTACCATTCTTAAAAGAAAAGATACCAAAATAACCCAAAATACTGGAATTTCTACAAAAACAGCACTACTAGAAAGAAGAATAGAAGTGAAAAAGTAAGCAGAGCTTATTAATATCCTTGTCTGGTCACACAGCACTTTGCCCCTCCTGCTTTATTTTGAGTCCTAACTTTCAATCTTTTTAAAAACATAAAAAACATTTTCAAGAAATCCAAAAATGTAAATTCAGGCATCAAACTGTGCACAGCATCTCTCCTAGTGATACAGAACATGTGTGTAAAATTTGAAAAGACTACAGAATAGTGTCAGAGAAATGAAAAAAAAAACAAAAAAAAAAAAAAACTCAAACAGACAGACAGAAGGTTGGACAGAATTCCTGGTATATGTGTAAGACCCCAACTCTGGGTGTAAAAGAATGAAAGCACAGATTGTTACAATTTTAAGGAACCTGCTGTTTCAGCTTGTTACTCATTAAATCCATAAGCAGTTTAGAAGGCTCATCTCTGTCTTTTCAGTCAGAGGTGACCATATTTGGACCAAAGGGCAGAGGTGAGGACGCACGAGCTGGTGCTAAAAGTCCCTTTACTTACGTCTCATAATAGAAAACGACATAAAACATTTGCTAAACAAACTCATCTGATGGTCTTGTTAGTGGAACCTAGTAACAACAAACAGGCAGGGCTTTTTGGAGCTGACATCCAGTGGCTTTGAGTGGAATTATATTTTAAGATACTTCCACATTCACTTTCTTTAAATTCTTTTTTGCAATTTACCTCCTCAATAACAGACCTGTTTTCCACTTATTCAGCAATTTTCTAAATAATGCGATAAAAGTTTATAATTATGCCAAAATACACACTTCAATAAAAAAAAACAAAAAAAAACAAAAACCTCACACCAATGACAAAAAGCAATCAGAGCATTACACCCTGACATCTCTTCTTTTCACATTATTTTAGGAAAGGTTTCTCTAAATTCAGTCACATTTCTTACAAAATTACTTCCTATGGCATTTATCTTCTTGGTGTCTGTTTTGATTTATCGTACTCTTAAGACCCTGGGTGTGAATCCCTGCATAGGTGTCAGACTAAAGCAGCAAGTCTTTGGGGTCTCATTTCCCCGAAAATTTTGGAATCGTGTGTGCCTCTCTATAAGTTGTCACTGAGTCGTCCTTAGTCTTGGATTTTGCAGGTTCCTGGAGCCTGTTAACAAGCCACCAGGCAGTGCAGCCAAATGTAGAGCAGGACACAGCATCTGCCTCCCCAAAGCCAAACAAGTGAGGGCTGCCCTACTTTTACTTTTGCAGTCAAGTGAAAGGGCCGACAAGAGAGAAATTGCATTCCTAATCTTGAGCAAAGGAACGGGTCTAAATGAGAGGGGAGGGGCTGGAGGTAAATGAAGAAGGGAGAGTGAAACAAGTTGAACATTATTAACAGTATGTGGATCAGAACTTAATTAGATTGGCTCTCAATCTAATCTGCAGAGTCTTTGTGCTTCACTCCCTCCGACTCCTGAACAAACGCTGATCAAGGCTCCGGTGTGGGTAATGAGTATCTGTGTTTGTGTTTTGTTGCCATGACCTTCTTTTTGCAACTTTTTACCCTTTAGCTTTCATTGTTTCCCTCTTAAAATTCCTCCCTCGATCACAACAATCTCTTCTTTCCGTCTGTTCTCGTCTCCCTATTTATTCAACTCTTTTAACTCTTTAAATCTTCATCATGAAAAAAACCTTGTATAAAACCATCTCCTTGTTTTTGTCCTGCCCTCTGCCTCCAGTGCTCTCCTCTGCATGCTAATGCAACAGAAGCAGAAATGATCCGTTGAACTGGTCCCAGTTCCCTAATTTTATTGGTTCCTCAGCACTTCGACAAGCTGATCCCTTCAGCGAGACTGAATGGTGGCTGTACGCTATTGCAATCACATGCCACAGACATACTCCCAATTAAACACAGACACCTTGGGGACCAGATTAAATGACTGTATTTTTTATACATGAGACCAGCCACTTTGAGGTGAAGATGAGGAATGGTAGCAGAGTCTTCAAAAATAAATGCTTAAAGCAATGTTCAGTGTTCAGGTTCAGTATGGGATCTAGTGACACCTTGTGTGGAAGTTGCACACTGAAGTCAAATGAATATAGCCCACTCTCTGTACACGGTACTATGACTGTAAAGAACATGACGGTCTCTTGTCAAGACAACATTCAGATTATGCATCACCTAGACACAAAATGAAAAGTCGTAGTCAGACATGTATGCCCTGTCCACACTTATATATTGTTTGGATAATGAAAAAAAAATCTGTCCACAGTACCTGTTTTACGAAAAAAACCAAAAAAAACCCCTCACATGACAGTGCAAGGATAACCACGAGCTGGTCCAAATGCCAGGACACACTATTGTTTCTGCTGGACACAGAGGCTTTAATCCACTATGAAGCTGAGCAGCATTGACAAGCTTAAGTTACTTTAAGTGTTGGGGAAGTGTATTCTTTGCAAGATGTGGATTTGCCCATGATGTTGGTCTGGTCCGTCTCGCAAACGTATCCGAACTGACCTCAATCTGCTGCGAGTCATACGCTGATTTCCTGGACTTGATGAACCAGGTGCAGCTTAATTACACAAAGCAATAATAGAAATTTATAAAATAGGGTGTGATGCCATCGCTTTTCCAATTTCCTTAATTTCCCCGATCCTCACGGATACACACACCAGAATACTTGACAACATTCACTCTGGAAAGCATTTTAAAAAAAATAAGGCTCAAATGGCTCAACCAGCTGGAAGTCAGCGTCAGATGACACATTGATAAAACCAAGTACATTTATTTAAGTGAAAAATTGTCAACCAAAGTTCACCTGTTGTCTTGAGTCATCACTGGCTGCTTATTTTTTCCATCTCAACTTTAGAGGTTTTACTATACATATTAATACTAATTGTTTAAGTGCAGGATCAGTGACATTAGTATTTACAACTATAGCAGTGCAGGTAAACAATGGGTGCTCATCACGTTTTGTCTTGTAAATTTAACTACGTACATTGTAACGTGATATTAAGTTAATGTTATCATCCCAGTCTGCATAAAAAGGTACTGTAAGTCTATTGGATGCATGTTGCACAGTGTGACTTCCAATAAACTTATACAATTGCTGAAATTGCCCAGCTGTGGGTGCATGTAGAGCCAGTGTTTCAGTGAGTTTTTCATTCATTCTGGACATCTTAGTTCAAGGGATATTAATTATGGTCTATACACTCAGACACAGAAAATTAACAGTAATGCACCTTATAACACTGGATAACACGCACTATAAAACAAAAAAAAAAAAAAAAGGAGAGGAGAGGAGGAAGTCTGTTCTGAGTCACTGAAGAAATATGGTGGCACAAAATGGAACATTATATGAACAGTGACCTGCTCCTTCTGTAGATGTAAATGATTTATTCTGTTAATGAAGAAAAGAACAATTCCCATTTTAATGTGATTATACAATGATGAAAATATAATTACGAATATCATATGTCTGCAAATGGATCCTCCTTAATTCCTCTTAAATCTTAGACACTGTTTTTTTTTAAGTAATAATACTGAATTATTTTGATGAAGTAAAATGTGATATGTGCAGGTTTTAACACATATCTGGTGTTATGATTTAGTTATCTATGAAAGTAATCGAGAGCGATAGAGGGTTGATGAAGAATGGAGCATCACTGGACAAATGAATGGATCGAAATGATGATGGTAGGGGGAAAAGGGAAACAAAAAGAGGCCCGCTGCGGGCTGTTTAGTGCAGCACTTTCGCTTCGGGAGAGAGGGAGAAGAGAATGGTGACACTCACCTCCTTGTTTACTCCTGTCTAGATAGATGGAGACCCTTCTGGCCAGACCTGCAAGCAGGGGAGG
>JAPSES010073945.1:0-10784 GCA_029822895.1 Maxillicosta whitleyi
CTTTTGTGCTGGTGCACCCAAGAAAAAAAGTTGGGCGCACCAGTGCAACCAGTGCAAAAAGTTAGTTTAGAGCCCTGATCAGTCAGTTGTATAATTACTTTTGAGCCTTTGAAAATTATGTAAAAATTGTTGTAATTCTTAAATGGTGAATGCAGGATTCCTAAACCCCTTGATTTTAGGATGAAAGACCACAATTCAATAAGACAGTGTCCATCAATGGCAGACTCCATATGGTTCCATTCACCTTATTCAATTTAAATGAAATTATACAGGGAATATTGATTAGTTTTGTGTAGAACAAAAAAACAAACAAACACCACCACCAACAACAAAATCAATACATAAGGGAAATTCTGTCTTCTGTTGTTCATAGTTCATAGCCATGCTACCGCACTGTTCACCAAAAATCAATATTTTGAGTATCAAGTATTTGTCCTAAATTGCACCTTCAATCTCCTTTTCTGTTTCTGCATGTGTGCGTGACCTTTGCACACAAGCCAGAAAGAGCAATTAAATTAGAGTCTATCACATACACACACATCTCATTTGAACCACACACACCAGTATTGGTCAGGGCCGGCTCTAACACTTCAAACATGTTTTCATCTTTTCTCATCAGCTGGGATCCTATGTGGACATCCACTTAATATGTGCTGCTTTTTGTTCTCCTGCTCTTTTATCTATCTTCCCATCCACATCACAAGTCCAACTGTTCTCAATCTGGGCAGTAGTAGATAGACCAGAGGGTCAGGCTACACCATAAAGAACCCAGTATTCATTTACACTATCTCAAGATCCTACTCTAATCGTATCAGCGCATCTACACCGATGGTTCAGATATGCACAGACAACAAGACCTGTGAACTGTTGCAATGAACCAACTATCATAAATGTAGAGTCCAGATTAGTGGTCAGTGCACAGAGAGTGAGTTCTATTCTCAGAAATGCTACTGGTTTCCACCCAAATTTATCAACATTTTAACAAGATTTTCAGACAATTTATGAGGTTTCGATTATTTAATTCATTGACCGCCATTGACGCACATCTGCGCCATTTCCAGTAGTAACACTCACTGCCTTTGATGCCTCCCAGCATCAATTATGTTTTTTTACAGGTAGGCATAGAGGGTCATCTCTCCTATGTTGTGTAAAAATTCTTCTGGAACTCATCCTGTAGCACGAGTCTTGACAGTTCTGCCACAGAATCAGTGTAGCTGACACATTACTCTCATGACCTGCGAAGGTACGTCTAGTTCTATAATGAATGCACAATGTGATCCAATCATGGAGGTGGCCGTAGCTAATGTCACGAGTTTATACTGTATTCGAGGACGTTGCACTATCTACAGACTTCATTTGCAACTGTGTAAAAAACCACATTCAGGAACTGTTTGTCAGAGCTGAAGAGGATAACAGGACAACAAGGATGGGAAATCCGTGCAACATATAGCGAGCCTAACATCAATTGTGGCAAATACATCTTGCATATTTGCAATTTTGGGCTCCGATCATCTAGATGGAAGCACTGCATTTGTCTTTGTTTTGATATGTGATGAGTTTACATTTCGAAGAAGACTAAATAACCAAGGTGCGCCCGAAGACAATCACACTTAGCCTAGCATGGCTAGGTGCGGTCGTGTAGAGTCTGTCTGTGCAGGGGCATACGTAGCGCAACACGTGGTGCAAGTCATGTTGCGTTCCCTTGCATGCAGGAGCTTGTTTTACAGATTATCACACTAAATGCAACTATTCACACTGGACATAACACACACACACACACACAGAATCACTTGAATGAATGTGAAGTGTTTTTGCCTTCAAAGAATCTGAAATATATTTCTAATAAATTATTTTTTACTATCTAAAACCATTTTCTGTTTTATTTCTGCTGTATTATATAAGGAAGAAATGTTTCAGATGTCACTAATGCAAAATTATTACAATCAAAGACATTGTCTGTTTGAAATGTTGGTTTTCACAAAAAGCCCTTTTTCTCCATTTTTTGGACTGAAACCAGTGTCTTTGGGGAAACCCACCTCTGTTCTACGGATTTAGATGAAAGAGGAGAGTTGAATCTCAATTGTGATACTTTTGTGTTGACATAGGCGAAGAACTTAATTTTCTGTTGGGTTTCAAAAAATACCCAAAATAGTGAAAAATGGCTGGCAGCCAATGAGTTAAGAGTTGACTCTTCTTCTTCATCATAATATAAAAATTTGCACATGAGATGGAGAATTTCATAGATCACCTAGACTACCTAAACTATAGAAAAAGAAGCTGACAGATGGAAGATTTATTTGAACAAAAACATGAAGCTCACTGACGTCTTTTGCTGGTCTGAATCATATAATGGTGTTTCAAACTCTTCCACTGCCTCTGTCAGACAAGTGTTTCTGCAGCTTTTCTGATGTCTGTTGCTTCCTCATCTTTCATAATTGGGTGTTTTAAGTTAAACATTTACCAAAATCAATGTCTGTACAGTCTTACATTTCTTGTCACCCCAAATACAAACTAGAGGAAGTGGTACATGAACTGCAGTTCTATAGTTCTTTTCTACACCTTGGTACTCAAAGCACTTTACAAAGCCTCACATTCACACATTCACACATACACCAGTAGGCGCCTTCTACCACTGTACCATGCAAGGCACTACTATGCCAGACCCTACTGGGAGCAATTGAGGGTTCAGTATCTTGCTCAGGGACATGTGACATGTCAACATGTGACAGCAGGAGCCAGGATTTGAACCACCAACCCTTTGGTCATTGGACAACCTACCCTACAAACTGAGCCCTCAGGAAAGCAATCATCTTCCAAAATATCAACCCATTCCTGCTGAACTTTTAAAACAGTACATCGGTCATGGACAGGGGGCCATTTATTGCTCTAGAGTTTCTGTTAAAGTACTGTTAAATCAGTGATAGTGGCATAGATGAAAATATTTGAGAATATAATCCACCTTGTATGCCAGTGAAGTCTGGAATGCATTAAGTCAACTACATCAAGTGAAATAAGCAACCCACAGAAATCTGTAATTCCATGTTAAACATCCAAAGAACAACAACCAATGCATATATGGAAGACGTAGGATGCTAACTAATGATAATTAACATTAAAAACACTTACCTGATGGTTACATCTTAAATTTAGGCCTTAGAATACTGAGATTCCATGCACTGAAAATTCAGGAAATTAATTCTCTTCTGCTAGTTGGTTCTGTGTCTAAACCAAAACGCAATACTGTTAAGCCTCAGACCAGAATTGATCAGGGTAAAACCAGAAGATGATATTAACAAAAGCGTATCTGGAACAGCTGAACTCAAAACAAACTTAATTATATGGCCCAAAACCATGACTAGAAATTGGCAGAGTATCTCTATTTTGTCAGAAAGCCAAAGAAGAGCTTCCTCTGACAATATGGCAAATATGATATGATAAAGGCACAATGTTGAAACCAATTTAATTGACTCATCCCACAAAAACATAGGATTTTACTAGACCAGCATCCACAACAAATACTGACAAGAAGTTTTCCAGGAACCTTTGCTTTACCAGGAACTTTGAACTTTGTGTGTCCTGACGTACATTATTATTTTTATAGCGAAGAATTATTGTTTTTACATGAAATTTGGAAAATATGTTGACCATGTAATCCTAGTCATTTTTATGCATGTATATTTGTGTAAACAGCTTAAGTCATAATTACATCAGTGGGGAGAGTATAAATACCTGAGATGAAATAAAATTAAACAATTTGTCTTCTGTGGCACAGATGTATATTGGCAGCAGCTGTGAAAGCAGCTGTAGGTAGTATGATACAGGAGTGGGCCAAGCGACGGAGAGGGTATGGTGGTCGTTTCACAGAAGAAGTGGGTGGGGGGCGGTGCTTTTTGATGTTTTTTAGGTGCGGCTCTTGATTTGGTGGCTCATTTCGTAGAGCTTTAATGCAAACTAAAAATACAAGACACATTCAATGTTCTATGATAGCCACACTTGTGATGTAGGGTCTACTGAAGTTTCAGGACCATGGATAAGGGACACTCAACCAGACTGTAAAACCTAACACAAGACCTAAAAATGCAGTTGAACATATTACATTGGCATCTGAGAGAGAGAGAGAGAGAGAGAGAGCGAGAGACATCGTGGTACTTCAAGAGATCTCCCTCTGCCTGTTCTTACATATTATTCCCTTTATTTATTCATCTGCCCCCAGCCCCCCGTTTTATAATTTATTGAATCACCATCTTATAAGCGGCATATGGTCTGAGAGACAGGTAAGGTATACAATGTATTTATCTGCACGGGGACAATCACATGACCAGTACCAGTTCACTTTAAAGAACGTGTTCAACAAATGAGCTCATACATTCAAAAGCCATCCTGCAGGACTTGAAGCACTTTGCAATTCAAAATAACTGAGCCTTATTTGAAGGAATTTTCAGAAACTTTGGGATTTGGTGGAAATGAAAAGACTACCACATTCTTATTTTTTTAAACAGGTAAAAAAACTCCTGGTAATACAAGTTCCTGGGTGGAAAGGGGGCTAATCTAAATAATCCCTTTCTAAATAATCCTCAAATATTCACATACCGTCTGTTCTCTTTTTTCACTTCAATTCTTTTGAAATTACAGGCAGTATTTTAATTGTAGGGATTTTTTTGTTTTGTTTTTTTCCTAAAAAAAAATTACGTAAGATCCTTAGAAATGCATTTATATCTGTCTAAGGTCTGGCAAAACAGTACATGTAAACAGTCGTGCAAATAAAACCTCTTGACTTGAACTAAAAGCCAGATCTACACATACCTGTCACATGTTCCAACCCAGAGTAAAATTGAATTCCATACAGTATTTAGTGCTTTTTGCTCCCTCTGATATGAAACAAACTGTTGATAAGTGTATCAGCCATAATGGATGACTGCACATTTTGTGTTGGTGTGTGTGTGTGTGTGTGTGTGTGTGTGTGTGTGTGTCAGGGCATCTGACAGGATGCTGAGAGGAATGAGTCTGACAGAGGAGAGAGAGGACGCTGAGCCGACTAAATGTTAAGTAGAAACAAACGCACATGCACACACACTTTGCTGTTGTCAGACTCATACGTCTGACACGTCGTCTTTGCACATACAGCATTTATTGCGGGACTTTACTATTCACTGCTGTGTGTTTGCAGTACTGTCTCAGACCATCTCATTACTGGGAAGACAATAGGTCTTTTCAAGCCGAAGGTGTCAAACTGTGAGCAGTGCTATGAGTGTGATCAGGAAAAGTGAGATTTGTTGGTGAAAGCTTAGCAGTTATAGAGAGTGACACCTTCCAAGCTGCAAAAAACACACAAGCCTTACTCAGAAAAAATATGTGCATGACATTAGTCAGGAGAATGTTTAGACAGTTTGTTAATGTATCATTAAACCCAACAATCTGCCTCAACTTTCTCAAACTGTCTCCCTTTCTCCTTCTTACGTAAGCGTTTCTATTTATACATGTTGACTAATTGAATAGACTGAATAATATTGTCGCTTTCTCCCTCCTGCTTTACAGCCTGTGGGACAGATAATATGCCCTTCTCATACTGTCTGGGATTTCTGGAGGGGGGGGGGAGGGGCTGTTAAAAGATTCATAAGCTGCTAATGAAGTAAAGCAGAACATTTCAAAGGCAAAAAATAGTGTGACGAACCTAACGTGTGTGCGTCCATGGTGGGAGGGTTGGGATTTATATAGTTACACAGTAAAAAGATTAACTATATGAGCAGACACCAACTGCACCAAAGTTCCAGTGGAAAAAAAGGAAAACTAGTCCCTGCAGCTATCCAGTTGTTTCAGCTTATATTTTAAGCCGATAGTGAGACATTCTGCTTTTCCATTAACTAAAGATTCCAAATGATCCACCTTTGAATGTGAAATCCAGATTGTTTCTCAAACTCAGAGGTTGGAAGGTTGTTAAGAGCTTGAAAAGCGAGGAAAAAGGATGTGGAAAGGAAAAGAAGAAAGTGATGAAAATGTAATGCACAGCACCATTAAAAGGATGATGAAACGGATTATGTCACTCCTCCTTCCTGAGTTTAAGTAATTGCAATTAAATGTGGATGGAGAGCAGTGGTGGATAGAGAGAGAAGCAGCTGAAGGGAAGGGAGATGACGACCAGCTGCTGCAATCATGTTCATTAACAACAGCCAACACGAACAAGCCAAAAGATGTAAAAAATACTGGAAAACAGCCCAACAAGCTTGAAACTAGCACATCCTATAAGAGGGCCTGCAAGAAAGAAATCCCTGAAACTACGAGGAGGTTGAATTTCTGCTTTGTCCAACATTTAACATGAGAGGACATACAGTAATGCACCTCATAAAGATTTGACATATTAACAATTGGATTTTTTATTTGGCTGAAAAAACTACATGTTAAATATATAACATAAGAGTTTCAGATATTTTTCAGACTCATTACTTGGCAAAGCTGGTGCTGTTAAATCTGAGACCTAACATGTAAGTAAGGTCTAAAACCTACAAAAGGCCTTTCTGCAACCAGTAACCATTTGTTAATGAGTGACTAACAAATATGATACAAAGTTCAGGTCATGTCAGTAAGAAACGTCCATGAAGTTGTTAATTTGTCTTTACAAATCCAGTGTGTATGTCATTCAGTAGTCAGAGGAAATATCCATGGACACAAATCGAGAATAAGAGTACACACACACACACACACACACACAAGAATACTACATTGCTCATGTAACTGAAATCATGGTGATATTATGTAAAACACGGTCATATCTCTTAATGTAGGGTGTATCTATTGTCAATGGATAAACTATAATAGCAATTTAATACGGTTATATATAGGTAGAACATGCCCATATTACTCTGTCACATATTATACTTTGTAAAGTATGACATTGTGTCAAGTTAAAAACATGACTGAAAGGACTGTCTTAAATTTTTACAGTAAGTGAAAAAAACATAACTCATTGTCAGTGGCGGCTGGTGAACTTATTTTTTGGTGGCTCACAGTACACTAGTCAGTTTTCTGAAGCGCTACACCCACATATCACCAGTAGGATACGCCAAAGCACATGCATCTATTTTAAAATACTAATTTAAATTAAAAATTTAAAAAAATTTAATATGTAAATTTCACCTGCATATACGATGGAAGTGTATAGTTACCATAATCCAAAAGGAAATGCATTAGTTGAAATGCTTTTCCATTTTATGAATTTAGCTGCATTATTTGACTCATAAATAAAATTGTTAATAAATCACTTAATAAATAACTTAATTCAAATTATAAAGGAAAAATACATTTGAGATTTAATTTTCCAAACCAGCCCCCAAAAATAGTTACCAAAATTCAATTTGAGATCTAAAATTCGAAAATTAAAAAGCATTATCAGAATGCTTTTTCTTTTTAAAAATATGGCTGCATTATTTGACTCATAAATAAAATCATTAATAAGTCATGTTAATGTGCGTTTTCATTTCCTTATTCATGTAGCACATTTCATGACGCTAATCAAAACAAAAACCTGAGGACAAAGCTTTTTCATTTTCACGATCTACCCTGCAAAAAAGTTACCACAACTTGAAAACTAAATCGCAATCACCAAGTAAGCAGCGCATGAAGATGACGTCAGCGCCTCACCTCAAATATCACAAAATCTACCAGTCTACCAGAGTCAAGTGCACCCCGATTGATCATTTATACTGAACTACCCTGCCACTATCATTATTATAATTCATAATGGGTATTCATATGGGTTGTAATGCAGTGCTAATATATACAATGTGGCACTATATGCACTCCTGATCAAAATTGTAAGATCAGTTGAAAAATTGCAAGGATTTATATTTTGCAGTGTTGGATCTTAAAAATGTTCTAGGCCCAAATATGTACAAAAATGTGGATTCAATGTCATTTTCTGCCAGATATTCACACTGTCATGACCGTCTGATGGTAAAGGCAAAAAAGCTTTCTCTGTTTGAAAATGATGGGATTGTTTCATTGGCTCTGTAGCAATTTCATATATATATAAATATATATATATATACATACAGTGTATATAAAATGTATTTATTAATCGCATATCATTTTGTATGAGCAAATAGACTCAAAGAGGAAGGAAAAGGTGAAGGAAATATATATACACTTAACGTGTTTGTCGCAAGCTGGACAACACGTTAGCCAAAGTGCTAGTAGAATCCATGACTAACATACCCTTATGCTTCACATTAATGTGGAATTTTAAGCTAGAAGTGCTTTGGTGAAAAGAAAACTCCATCCTGCAGAATGTGCATAATACTTTATGGTGGTCCACTGTTCAGTCTTGGTTTTTCTTGTACTCAAATTTCCCATCCATGTGCTGTTTAGCATCTTCCATCCTTATGGGTTGGTTCTGCTGCCTGTCACTACTGGATCAACAGCCCATTTGCGCAGGTGCGACGGTAACTCTACTTGGACAAAGTGGTGAAAATGTGTTGGCAGAGATGTTCTGCGCTTCAGATGGCTTAATTGTGTTAAATTTTTTAATCAGATTAATTATGATTCATTTGCATTGATGTGTTAATTTGGACAGCCCTATTATGTATGATTGATTGATTGATTGATTGATTGATCTATCTGAACTACTGTTAAACCTCTCAGTTATTACATACTTACATATAAGTGAGTATCTTATATTTAGATAAAATTGTCATGCTTCAAAATAGTCACAAAGTTAACCATCTCATCATTAGGAGCCAGAAATGATGCAGGAAGTACAATGTGTGTGAGCACATGACATTCAGTGCAACATCCTAAGAAAAGACTGTTTCATTAGTGGTTTGTGCCAGTGCTTGTGTCTCTGCTGTAATGTGATTTCAGGCCAGTCGATTGTCCCTCTGGCCCATAAACATTAGGCCTCTTTCTCCCTCACTTTTTCATTTATGCACCCAAACACACACAAAAACCTTGTTCTTACCTCGGTCATGTGAATAAGGTAGAATCTCAGTTCTTCGGCATAATCTGCAAAACAAAATATATACAGATTATCTTTCTACCATTATAGCTTATTTATTATGATTGTGAGTTTTGCTAAAATACTTTTAATGATAAACTGCCTTTACTACCAGAAAGACAATCACCCACAATTCATGGAAGTAGCGCTCTGGTAGACGGGCCAATGGGAGAGGAGTCAGGATATATGGTTTTAATCGACCAACTCCCCTCAAGACACACAAACACACATCTATATGCTGCATTGATGTTTACTTGTTTATTACATAGGCACACACACACATAAGTGAACGCTGACCATGACTGACAACCTTGACTGATTTTCCAGATCAGAGTGAGGAGCGACAGGCCTCCAGGGGAACATTTAGAAGAGTTCATTACAGCCCAGAAAGATGGAGGACGGACCATCCATTCAGCACGTCCTACTTTCCATCATTCCACCACCAATCTAGCCATCTATCCATGTCTGTTTAATTAACACTGATAGAACAATGACCAGAAATGATAACTTGCTTTCACATGTTATATATGGACTTAGAACAGGGGTGTCAAACCAGGGGCCACATACACCCTAATATGATATCAAACAGGTAGGACCAGTAAAGCTATATCTTAATAACCTATAAAATAGTGTCTCTTTGTATCTGTGCAACAAAAGTAAAATGATGTTATGAAAATGTTTACATTTATTACAAACTATCCTTTCACAAAAAAAAAAAAAAAAAGTGAATAGCACGAAGAACCATGAACTACCTGAAATTTCTAAAGATAAATTCATGGAACTTCTTCTCAGCTCATTATTTACACACGATTTACAGATTACAGTGGACTTACAAATACACACAACATTTAGTGAAGAGTCAGTGAAACACTGGACTGTTAATGTCTTCTGTGTAATTTTTATCCCTCAACCAACTTCGGACCAAAGGGGTACTGCAATCTTTTTATCGTCCGTCCGTCCGTCTGTCTGTCCATTCAACAATGTAATGGCATTATCTGAAGAATGCATTGACATATCTGCACCAAATTTATACCATGGATGAAATTTACAATTAGCCTAATAATGCATCAGTCAAAGTAAGTAAAAAAATATATTAAAATACACTTGGCACTTTGACATATTTAAAAAATACAAGGACAGGAATAGAATATTTCTAATGTTGACAGTTCCAATTATTAATGCAACAGTTTTTCAGTGCATTTTGAACTCATTATGAGATGACCGTCTCTAATTGCCACTGGAATAGAGCTCCACACATTTGCAGCTGTAACTGCAAATGAGGCCAGACCCAACGCATTTCATCTCAGTGGAACTATGAAGCCCCCTCTGGCTAAACTTTTTGTAGTACGGTGTAAGGCTGTTCTTATGTTTGCAAACTATCTGAGTGGGTATCAAAGATCCATTTACTTGATTTTTGGGGGGGAAATGATATACATGGCAGGTCCATATACACAGGCATGTTTTACAGATTTGTAGAGACCTATAGACTTTGAATTGTACAAAGTACATTTTCCTTGCAAGGAAATACTTTCAAAATACATTTATAGACAATTAATATCGAAGATATCAACCGTATACATTAAAAAAGTCCAGCATCTTTGTTGGTGCTGACTATCAAAGAAAGAAGCTCAATTGAATAACGAGGTTTTTTACCGTGGAAGGCCACGCCAATATAATGGTGGTATTGACACAGGCTGAATGCGACATCTAGTGTATACAGATCAACACAATATGGAGCACAGCTCAGAAGAGATGAAGAAAAAAAGAAAAGGCAGAAAATGTCTGTATCATATATATA
>JAPSES010073946.1:0-10784 GCA_029822895.1 Maxillicosta whitleyi
TGTTGAAAATGATCAGATTGATAATAGTCTTTTATAGGAATTGATATGAAGGCTTTTAAATTTATGACATTTTGAATACCTTTTGTATCACTTTAACCTTCCCGTGACTTTGCCAACAGCTATCAGTTAAAAGGTGTGCAGGACTCTTTTTGCAACAAAGAAGTAAACAGTGTTAAATCCAGACTGCACATTCTATCAAGGTAAACATGATCTGAAATGTCTCTCAAACCTCCCTCTCATTCATCCCCCACACTTGGCCTGGTTGGGACTAAAGAACTGCCAAACCAGACCCAGGCCTTTGGGATCTTGTTACAGTCAGTTTTTAAATGTGCCAGGAGTGGTCTCGAAGAGAGGTGAAAAACATAAAAATGAATCAGAAAGCCATGAACATGATTCAAGATCTGATGTGAGTGAGGCTTCGGTGCTAAAACAGCCCTGTCCATGTACACAATATCTGTGCACAATAAAATGCAACAATGATTATAACCTGAGATAAATTGGTCTGATGAGCTATTTTTTTCTGGCGGACTTCAGTGGACGCAGACGGTTTAGTCTGACATGGAGCTGACAGACAACACCAGTACAAATGTGTACAAATGTGTTTGCACTGACGATGATCTATTACAGCTTACATTGATTTGTTTACCAATATGACCTATTCTTATTGATTCAGCTGCACGTTCTTCACACAAAACAAGCATGAAAGTCCTAGAATGTGATGCGTCTGTTTTCTATTCTCTTTATTTTCTTGTTGACATGAACAAAACCAAATACCTGTTTTAATGTGGACAGGCTGTTGTATTATTAGAGGTTTGCCCTTGATTTGTACTAATGAGTCAGAGTAGCAGTCATGGAAGGTGCCAGTTATGGAAGGGTCACTGGTTCAGTTCTCTGGACCAGCAGAAAAATTGTTGGCTGAAGTGCCCTTGAGCACAGCACTTAACCCCCATTTGCTCCAGACATGGTAGCCCACTGCTCCCAGTCTGCAGTAGATTAAATGCAGAGTTAATTTATGTGTGTGTTGCATGTACAATATACTACTGACAATAGAACAGAACAGTTCTTTAAAGTCACTGTTACAGGAACAATGAAAATGAGTTTAGGGTCAAAACACACTAATGTCCTTTCAGAGAGCGAACTTTAATTGATTCTCAATCTAACATTTATTTCAATATAAAGCAGCTCCTTGTTTTGGAAAATCTCTTATGGTCCAACTACAGCAAAAATGAACCTAAAAGTAAAAATGTGGGTCATTTAGTAACATTAATGTGTCAAATTATCTCTAAAATGTCCCGTCAGAGAGATGTTGAATGCTGTGTTTTGACTCTTTAGCACCTCTGTTTGTCATTTAGCAGCAAATAGCTATTTAATGTGCAAAAAGAAAGACTGTATATATAATATCACACAATATTATACTAATATAAAATGATAAAATACAAAACTACAAAGAAATACTAAAGTATACAAAGGTCAACTCTACACTACAGATAGAAGAAATATATACAACATGTAAAGAATATACTGTGTACAGGTAATATAGGTTATATACAAAGTACTGTTAAAAATAAGATGATCAAATAAAGATTCGTAATCAAAAACTACTAGTAATCACATACTACTTAGGAATGTAAAAGAGACAAAAGGTTGAAAAGAACAGTTATGACCAACTTCTCATAAGTTAAGTTAACACACACAGCGTATATGAATATTTTTGAGGACAACAACATCCACAGTGACAGAAATGTGGCTCTTATGAGGCTAATTCAATCACAATGAAATGATTTATTAGATTTTAGGTTTCAGCTTCAGCATAATTTTTGAGAGATTTCAACCAAATAAGTAAGTGTAGCGGGACTTCATTTAGAAACACGAGACACGATACCATTTTTTTCCCCCCTTCTATATATTAGATTTGGGGTTTGGCACTCTGCTGAAGAAACCTTGTTGAGGTGAAACCTAATCTTTGAATATTGAATTTCAGTTGTTAGCAATCTTGGTTCTTTTGCAGGATCCTGTAAATTAGCACATCTGTCTAATTTGTGCCTCATTCAATCAGTTATAATTGTCTGCCGAATGTCTGTGTTGTTAAGAGTTAGTACTGGTAACAGTGGAAAACCCTGAACTATTGCTGTTAGTGTGTCTTGCTGCAATGCAGTTAACCCTTTAACAACTGCAGTCTCTCTGGTGCTTGACAGCATTGAAATTACTGTAACTCCTGAACCATTTGCACCACAAAACAACATCGAAAAGCTGAGGATCCTGAGTTTTCTGACACAATATTACACTCTATGGCAGCGATGTGATGACTAGAAAGGAACTGAACAAAAAAGGAACAAAATATAAGAAGCCATAATATGTATATTGAATGTTCAAGGCCAAATAACATGTTTGAGCAGATAGTTGAAAGTTTCATTAGGGACATTTACAGTTGTTTCTGATACTAAATGCGCTAAACAAAAAAAACCCCAACAACTTCAAGTCTGTTTTTTTTTAATACACGAAGAGCCTGTTTTTTTTTTTTTTTTTTTAAATAATGATAATTAATTCCCATATATTCAAAGTTAAGTTCTTCCTGGAAACAAAGGTGCAAAACATTTGGCAAAAAAGACATTTTCGGACACTTATTACAAAGAAAAATGAAGACATCTCGGTGGCCCATTACTATCGGTGGAATTGGTACAATTGATTTTTATTGGTTTTACTGGTTAATATTATTGCTGTTTTTATCTATTTTTTCTAGCTGTCTTTATATCTTTAATGTGTTTTATTTTGTTTTATATTTTCATTGTGGTTTTTATTTTTGAGATGGAGAAAGAGAGAACTTAGCTATTATTCCTCCCATTGTGAGTCACTTTGTGTATAATCATGGTCTTAAAAGGGTTAAATGTGCAGCATCACTAACATTAGAGGTTATTGGGCATCATTGTGACAATACATGCTTCAAGTAGAAACAACAGGAATTCTGAGTTTACTATATGCAGTATACCCTTTTGTTTGCTTGTTAGCACAGTGTTGCTGAGTTTCAGCATGAAAACATGTCATCTAGGCTGAACCTCTGTCTCCACTGTACAGACTGAGCCACCTTACAGTCCAAAGACTCCACAGAGATGAGTGATTCTGTTGTCCGCTTGATGATTGATTTTGCTCATGGTTAATTTTATGTCACAATCGGTGAATGTTTGACCCACTTCGCGTTTTACAGCTGAATAAACCCAGATACAAATGTGTGCTTTACTGAACATTGACTAACACTGCATTTTAGGTCGGTATGTGGCTAATGTGCTCAGTTTAACATGAAAAAAATAAAAATAAAAAAGCAAAAATCTATAAAGTCAGAGTTCATCAAGATAAAAGTAGGAAGTAACAGAAAATACACCTTAGAAGACATATATGTATTTAACTTGAGTGAAGTAATGTGATATGAAGCTAATATTACACTTAATACTCCAGTGCATTTACATTTGCCTCATAGCTTTACAACATTTTACTTTTATGTTGGAACCTTTTCAAATGCAACCCTTTTTTTTAGATAAACTTTTTATTCCATTTCTGATATTTGCTTTCTTTTCAGGTATTCATTTTTGCTTTATTCTGTTAATGGCAGTTTGTTTAGTACTTTTGTTCCATTATTGTAGTTTCATATGTGTGTTTTTTTTTAACTATGTTTATGTTGTTATGTTGTATTTTTATGTTTTTTGTTCTGTGAGACAACTTTATTTTGTTAACTCCAACATAAAAATGTCATTTGTGCTGTTTTGCACAGGGAGTTGGCCATTCATAACATTAGCTGAATACATCTTTAAACTAGCATCCATGATGAACAACTTGAACCGTGTATTTTCTCATTTCTAGGCAAAATATCTCATCACACTTAAATTAACACATAATGACCTAAAGAGTAACTTTTCAGTGAGATGTAAGAACTTATTTTTAGACAAATAGATCTTGCAAATCTTATTTCAAGAAATTTTACCAAGATAATTTTCACTTGTTCTATTGGTAGATTTTTTTTTGTTTGAATGAAGCAAAATGAATGAATTAATTAAAAAATCTTGAATTAAGAAAAAAAAAATGTTACAGTGGAACACATGAAAATGATCTTGGTAATGATTCTTGTAATAAGATTTTTAAGATCTATTGTCTAAAATTAAGTTTTTATATCTCAGTGTAAAGTTACTCTTCAGGTGATTATGTCTTATTTTAAGTGTAATTAGATATTTTAAGGAGAAATGAGGAAAAATACACTTGGTAAGATTTGGATTTTTGTAGTGTATCAGCTTAATTCTGATGTCATGTTATTTCTGGGACCAAACAATCAACAATGGTGGATTTTGTATGTTAATTTACCATAACTGAGGAATTAAAAGTGATTAATTTTATTGCTTTACCTACCTGTTATTAACTTAGTACTGGGGTCAGCTTCCAGAACAACTCTGACTACAACACAACATTCACATACGTAAACACACAAAGCTCCTATGACTCTTGCATTTTGAACCTTTTAATACATTTCACTGATATTATTTGCATACTTAGTCTTATTAACCTCCATTACTGGATTATAGTAGTTACAGAACACACATATTAATAACATTCATATCCTTGTTGATCCAATAATAATACTACATAACTGCTGGTGCACTGTCCATAAATGAGCATAGTCTCTTTTGGTGTTTGGAGACACAATTTATTTCACAAAATAGAACATCAGTATGAATATTTCTGCAAAATCCAAGATTTATTTAATAAGTAACATTCTAAGGCTCAGACATTTATCAAATATGTTTCAGATCTGTCTGTATGACCTTGGTAGCTGCAGCATATTTGGATTTCGCACATTAAATATTTAAACATTGCTAATACTTACATATGTAGCCAATAGTTTGGTCTGTTGCCATGGTAATACTATACAACTCATAGCTATTTAGATGATCTATAAATCCATGTAACCAAAGTTAAAAGCAGAACACACAACACAGCTCAAAAAGGCAAATATCAAAAACAAGCCAACAGTCTGAGACCAGCGTATGTTATGAATAATTTCATCAAATAAAAGACAGATATGACTACCTTTGCAGTAACGCTAAGCTAATGCTAAGCACATCTAACAGTACAAGTATTATTTCTCTACAGCTAAATCACACTGAATGAGCCAAAGAAGTGCAAAAATAAATGTTCCATTATGAAATGATGATTATATTTGCTGTTTTCTGATCATAAAGGAAACTTGTGCATTAGGTTAATCCATTGTAGTGATTTAGGCCAAAGGTTTAACAGGTTAGGTGAGACATTTCATAACAGACTTGTTTTTACGCTGCTGTACTGGTACTGTTTCTTGAGTAAAGGATCTCAGCAACTGCATACCAAGGGTGGTAACTCTAATAATTAAAATCAATAAATTCTACATTCCTGGAGGTATGTTTAAAATGTGACATGGAAATGAAAAAGTCTTCCCATTTCACAAATACGAGTTGTTTGAACAAATGAAGAGAAAGATCACAGGGCGAAAAAATGAAACATGGAAAGTGAGGGCCGACTCTTTGATTCACCTCCCTCCGTCTCCCTCTCATCCTTTTTTTTTTCTTGTCTTGCTCGCTCTGCCTCGCCCTCCTTTACTTTGCAAGTTCAAAGCAAATCCTAAGAACCCTGCTTCACCCGTGTCTGGGTTTGTTTGATCTCTGAAAAACACACACAACTGACACAGCCTTTACCATATGCCAAAATATCTACCAACAAGGGATGCCAGCCTCCATAGTCCACACATCCACCCTCACAACACACACACACACACACACACACACACACACACACACACACACACACACACACACACACACACACACAGTGCATTATTCATAGATAACAGTAAACACAGATATTACATTATTCATTGTCAATGTGTTGTTATGTAAGGATGTCTATCTGTTATTCTCCTTTTTATTTGCTCATATGTCTGCAGACTTTGGCTTCTTCTTGCCGCTCCATGTGTCATCCCATGTGTTTCCCTACCTCATAGTTTACACATACATGCTTCATCACCTCAAAGCGAAATGTACTTTAAATCTGGATGCAGTGTACCGTCCATTAATGTGCCATGCTCATGGCTTCCTGACATGATTTCTTTGGTGTGTACTGTGCATTCGTGTGTGGTTTTTTTTTGTGTTTTGTGTGATTCATTAAACAGGAAGTTGGCTTCATAATTAATTTCCTGTCTTAACGTCAGGAAGATGGATGAAGACGATTAGGTGTAACAGAGACAAATGCAACAAAGCAGATAGAAGAGGATTTAGCTTTCTTGGTCGAAATTACCTTCAGTAGATAGATCACTGTGGGGACTTTGGAGTTTCTCAACTGATAACAGCTCATTGTCTGAATAAAATACATGAATAATATACAAGGCAACTGAAAGTACTGCAAGTACTGTTATAAAATCACATAAATGTCAAAATTATAAGGATTTTTTCCGACTGTGTGTAGGATGACGTGATGTGTAAATTCTAAGGTGACAGTGGTTACAGGCTGTGACAGTACTATTGGATAACATGTGACACATATGAACGCTGTGACACCATGTGCTGACATAGGACAGATGACTGTGTCTGTATGCATCATTTTGCCTCAAACTAAACTCCGCTGAATGTAAATCTCAATATGCTCCGAGTTAATTATATTTCTTGAGAGCTCATTATCGCCCTGTCGGTTCACAGATTCAAGTTTTCTGCAAATTAAAGTGTGTGTTGTGAATTCTGTCATGCAAGCCTGCACACAAACACAAGTGTTGGCACAAACACATCCTGGATTTGTACCCAATGAGAATGCATCATTTAAATGTATATAAATATTGCAAGGTATGTGATAAAAGTATTAATTACTTTATCTATGGAGGCTATGTGAACACTTGTTTTTGTCTGCAGGATGATGCAAACATTCTAACACCAAGGCATCATGAAACTCAGAGAAAGGGTATGGGCCAAGGCCAAACACATAAAAAAAATTGGGGCAAATCCATAAAAAGAAGCAGGCAGTTTGTATTTTCCTCTGAGTTTTGCTGAATTATCAGGAGATACAGGCTTTGGGAGTGCTTCTCCAATCTGTTCATGTCATTGCAATCCAGAAATGGTCATGGGAAAAATTAAGGAGACATAAGACTACATTCATGAAAGGATTGTGCTGTTTGTGCAGCCACGAAACTGGTGAAATGAGACAAAAATATAGCACCAAGTTCACAAAGTACCTGCAAAGGGTGGTATTCACTGCATACTGCCAAACAGATAGAACCAATGTTGTGCCTGTGTATTTAGCATAGATGCAAATGAGGGAATATTCATACACTTGCTGCATCATCGGCCCCTTACTATGCCAATAAGGCTTGTTGCAAAATCTTTGTAATTTCCAAAAAACACTCCAAATTACCACACACAGTTTGCACTGCTGGAATTACCTCCTGTGTTACAAACTCACCTCTTACTCTGCATCTCTCTCTTCCCCTAAATCTTCATGTTGTGAGATTGTATTGATATTGGATTAATATTTAATGATGTGAAGCGCAAAGTACTAAGATATTGGAAGGGTCAGGTCGGTGTTTGTGTTATCTCAGAGTTTCAGGCACTGAAGTATACGAAGACTGCAAATGCTTCACCTCATTTAGCTGATGTCACGACTGGGTCAAAAGGCCACGGCAAAACAAAGGGGAGGCAGCAACTGCAAAATATTTCACAAATTTAAGAATACATTTTTAACCAAAGGATGAGGAGTGGATCAGCAGAGGTGAGGGGTAAATGTGATGTGTAGAATGTTGGATGAGAGAACCAAACAAAAGCATGAAGTGAGAGTGTCAGAAGGGTGTGTGTATGTGTTGGGGGGGGGGGGGGCTTTGGGCCCAGGTGCTCCATGACAACCTAGGTGGATGACAACCCACCAATCACCAGTAAAGATGAAGGAAAACCACCCCACAAAATGTGGTTAAACACCTGTAGCATCAGAAACTCTGCAGCAAGACATGAACAAAATAAAGCGATTCTCACATTGTTATTGCTCAATATTAATGCAGCTGTAATTTAAAAAAAAAAGTTTTAGATATTTTGAAAAACATGTTTGCTGATGAGTACTTAAATGAGACTGTGCAGGTGAGAGGACACTGTAGAAAACATCACACATATAAACATAAACATCACATAAGTGTGATGTTTGACTGGATGTGTGTATATTGGATATATGTATATTGTCTTGTGTTCTCCTGTTTATTTTTAATTTATTGTTGTCTGATGGAGACTGGGCTGTAAACTAAATTGCCCATTGATGGGACAAATAAAGTAATCTTGAACTTAATCACCCTGAACATGGAAAATCATCTAATCACGAGCCTTGTTTTGTCCAAATCCTTGGATGTGGTGCTGATGCAAACTCTTCGCTTCACTATCCATTTCAAGTCCTGCTCAGAGGAAACCATTTTATAGAGGAGATAAGCAACTGAAAAAAGTTACATGTCATATGTTTAGTGGTGTTGATGATGAAGCCATGCAACTGTGCTGCTGTTTGTCTATACATTGTACTTTTATTGGAAGTTAACTTCTGTCACAGTAAACCCTGTAAAGACTGAACCATTAAACCATTAACAGGAAATTCCAGTTCTTCTCAACTGGAGCCTTTATTGGTCCTTTTGAACAACTTCAATTTTGTATCATATTTTGTACATCAGGTCTCAATGCTCAAATATTATTTCTGATTAAAAACACAATACAACACAAACATGCCTAACAAATCAGTAATTCCTTTTCAAAATTGTCAAAGTTCTGCCCCCTTCCTCATTAATGACAATCTTGTAGAGTCACTGGAAAGACCTCTGGTGAACAACCCCCACCCCGTGTATTGCATGTATTGAATTGTATACACCAGGTTTTCCTAGAAAAAAAATCACCCTGATCGTGTAGAGGACTTCAAAATTCATGTATTAAATATGTTATAGGGTTAATTTTGCAGATGATCCAAAGGCCAATGGAAAAATGTCTGTATATTGTTGAAAGAGGTGCTAATTCCAGATTAAATAAAAACAATTATATTATCTTTTTAATGATCTACTTACATTTGCATGAACTTAATCACTATTTACCGTGACTTTGCCAACAGCTGATAGTTAAGTATAATACAAGTTAAGAACATGTGGACTAGAAGACCCTTTTTTTCTGTGTAGCTGTAGCTGTAGATTTTTTGGAGCACCACATGTCATAGTCATAGTCGCTGGCACACGGTGGGTTTGACATATTCATCTTATTTAACTCAAAACGATGAGCTGATATGACTTAGACAAATGACACTCATGTGCCCTTTGTCTTAATCTTTGCTCTTGTGACTGTTGATGTGATTATGAATGACACGTGTGATTATGACGGATGTAAAACTGATGGAATACTGCTCAATTTTGTAACCGATAACGACAGGAACACACACACACACACACACACACACACACACACACACACACACACACACACACACACACACACACACACACACAGATGTTTCTCTCCTGTTCTAACAACCAGAGGACACAGAAACATTACTGAGCACAGCGTCACACCGTTGTTCCCGCCGCTTCCCTTCGACCGCCCTCCCCATCCTTCACCTCCTCTTCCTTTATTCTCTCCTGTCTCGCTCTCTCCTCCTGTTTGTCCTGCTGCACATGCGACCACGCTCAGCGGCCTGATGTGTAGGCAGAACTGCGGAGAATTACATCTTCGCTTTCCTTTTTTAGTTCTCTCCATCTATCTGCTTGTGTCATCTGGAGCTGAGCCGGCCTCCTCTGTGCTCTCCGCCCGCAGCAGGACACAGCGTTAGCTCTGGGTCTGTGCTTTGACTTTGTTTATTGCTTGTTTATGTCTGTCTGTGTGTGTATGTGCGTGCGCATATACCTTTGCCTCATCTCAACCTCCCCCTCCTTTTTCTTTCTTTAACTCTCTCTCTCTGACTTTGCAGATCTCTTGAAGGTGAGAGGCAATCCATGAACCCCCCATTTTTCATATTGACGCTCCCACAGGGTTTTATGACATTAGCAAGCAGACAGACGCAAAACACATGGATTATGTATTAGGTCATAAGCTTATACCTATGCATGAATTTGCATTTTAACTGTATATGCAGTTGAAAAGAATTGAAAATGTGCGATGGACTGATATAGGATTAGGCTCAGTTTATACCTCATGTGTTATGTTTGAGCTTTATCTGATACTTAAAATCCAATATCAGTTGAGGCTGAAAAAGCAAAAATGTCCCCGTCAACAATTGGATGAAAAGAGAACAGCCCAGAGTTACATTAATTGTTAAGCAGATTATTATTATTATTTCCTCAGAGTTGACACAAGTTTATATATGTAGCATCTCTTTCTTATTAGGTTGTTGTTTCCGTGTTGCAGTGATGTGTCCCTTAGTCCATAAAACACATGTTTGAGTAAAGGACACATGTTTTTGTCATTCTATCACTTTCCACGTTCTGATAAAGAGCAGAAGCAGTGAGTGAAGTTAATAAGTCGTTAGGATTCTTAATTAAATGAAAACATTAAAACCTTTGGTGCTAGATAATGTTAGTGTTAGCTCATTAACTTTAGTTCCCATCGCATCTGCCAACATCATCTAAAAAAATCTTCATGGACTCCCCGGATATAGAATAAGGCCTTGTATATACATAGCGCCAGATCTACATAAATACATAATTATGCACATATGGCTGGAGGTGAAACAATGAAATGAGGTGCAGATAACATATTTATTGAACAACAGAAGAAAAAATT
>JAPSES010073947.1:0-32150 GCA_029822895.1 Maxillicosta whitleyi
TGGGACAAACCAATGAATCCACTACCAGAGGATTTTCTTGGTAGCACCAATAAATGAACGATCAGATCAATTTAAGACACGGATGAATGGAATTTATGACCTTAAATGGAAAATCTGAATGTTTTTATGACTTCTCAAATCTCACTGTCGGAACTCCATGACACAGCAGTCCGAAGGAAAGCTCTGTAAAAACAGATCAGTCCCATCCTCTGTTCAACTGCTTTCAACTCCTACAATAAGGACACTACTATAAAATCCTTCTAGTATCAAAAAATGTTTTCAAAAAAACTCTTTTGGTCCCATTGCCATAAACAACCTAAACAATTAATAACTTTTCCACCTATATTTTCTCTATTTAATCATCTACGCAATAATTCATTAGTTAGTTGAGCAAAATATAGATTTTATGCTAATTTATACTTTTATTCATGAATCAATCTCTTATTGTTTTATTTTTTTTATCATGACAAATAATAAATTGTTCTGATTCTGAACCAATTAGTAGAATCAAAATGCGGTTCTTTATCCAGTAACTCTGACTCTACCTGTACAGATCTTCAGGTGCTGGTCTTACCTGTGTGGATTTTCAGGTGCGTTTTTAGGTTTCCGCTCTGGTTGAAGCTTTTCCCACAGAAGTGGCAGCTGTAGGGCTTCTCCCCCGTGTGGATCCTCATGTGCATGTCCAGCGCAGCGTAGGCGGGGAAACTCTTTCCACAGATGTGGCAGGTGTGGCTGATCTCACGGTGGGAGCGCAGGTGAGCGGCGAGGTCATCGGCGGACTCAGTCTGCACGCCACACAATCCACAGCGTCCATCTGTGTCACCGCGGTGACTCACTACATGTTTCACCAGAAACGCCTTCCTGTCGAACGTCTCTCCACATACTCTGCAGTGATGGGATGAATCAGCGCTGCGGTACCTGGCAACAAAAAGAACAAAATGATCAACAATATGAAGAAAATTCAACAAAGTAAATAAAATCACCAACATAATAATAAAAACTGAACATAATAATCTTGAGCACCTCTTCCGTTTGACGGTGTCTTGGTGCTGACTGGTCATGTGACGCCGTAGACCGTGCTGCTTCCTGAACTGCTGACCGCACACGCTGCAGGTATGTGTTACATCACTGCGATGCTCCTGCATGTGTCGCTCTAGTGAGGTCATGTGACAGAAGGCACGGTTGCACTGTTTACAGCTGAAGGGCTTGTTGGCAACATGGACGCGCATGTGCGATGTCATGTTTCCCTTCTGGCTGAACTTCTTCCCGCAGACGTCACAGCTGAAGGGCTTCTCTCCCGTGTGCAGACGGACGTGCAGCTCCTGAGCCAGAATGGACTGGAACGTCTTCCCGCAGAACGAGCAGGTCTTACTGTTCTGACGGTGGTTCTGCAGGTGGGTTGTCAGATCTTCCAATGAGTCTAAGCGCTCACCGCAGAACCCGCAGCGGCAGCCTGGGTCTTTGCTACAGACCTGCAGCACATGTTTGAGGAGGAAGCCTTTTCCCTGCAGAGAGCGACCACACACCTGGAAGGTAAAGGAAAGGAAACCTAATCAAAGAAAAAGACAAAATTTTCATTGACAACATTAACATAACTCTGGATCCTCTTATTTTCCTGTCATAGTAGACACAAAACTAATGTGAAAATTTAATGAATATATTTAAAACAAAGCAAGATGAAACAAGACTTAAAAGATGTGTCTAAATGACAGAGACTGGATCTCAGAGACACTGGGAGACTGTGATCATAAAAATCAGATGACTGGATCTGATGCATTTACATGCACTTCGTAAATGTCATAATCATTTCAGTCAACCATCACTACATATTCGGAAATTTAACACTGCAGTGAAACATGTAAACCAGGGTTTTTCAGTCATCACATTTACGAAATGCATGAATCAGATCTGATTATTATAATTATCTTATTACTCCCACTTATTACATTTCTATGGACTTCTCTTTCTATGGTTTTTTTTTTTTTTTTTACATATGCACAGATATAAAAGAACAAACTAAATCAGATTAACAGGTATTCATGATGCATGACGATATCAGAGTATTGGAGAGAAATCCATGAGTGTTGATCTGAAAACTGCTGTTATCTGATAAATTAAATGAGATTACGCTGTTTACATGACCGCTTGAACAATCTGATAACTAATATCGGACAATGATCAGAGTATTAGTGACGCGTTAACGGGCTCCATGAAAACTGATTTGCATACGTCTGTATGGATGCTGATTGAACACACTGGCTCACCTGACACCAGAAGTTGCTCTGATTGGCTGCGTCACCAGGCAGGCCTCTTCCTTTCTTCCTCTTCCTCAGCACTGGGGGGCTTTGCTCTTGGCTCCAGTCGCTGTCATGTTCACCGTCACTGAATTCGTCCAGGCGGCTCCTGGGAGAGGCGGAGCCAGGACTCAGACAGGAGATGACACTGTCATCTGCTTCGACTTCTATTGGCTTCAGATCTGGAAGGTTCAGGTTCAGGTCTGGAGGGTCAACCGGAGGAGGAGGAGGGTCTGGAGGGAGAAGAAGACAATGTCAAGTAACTAAGTAATAATGGTTCATTATTAGACTTCAGTGGAATATTCAGGGATCTGTGATTTCTTCTATATTTAATTTTTTTACTCCATAGATTTTAACAAAAATATATGTACTTCTACTCTTTTATCGAATCAGCATCAGTGTATGCAGACCGTCCTAGTGGATCTCTGTTTTTTAGAGAGCACCACACCACAACGCCACGTTCGCTGAACCTAGTGTTTCCTATTAATTATTCAGACTCTGGAAACCACAATCTATTTTCTTCATCTCATAATGAATGGAAAGTTTTCCATCAAGTCTTACAACTTGCATTTATATGACAATGCTTTATTTCTGAGCAAATAAAAGCAGAGCACTTACTTTTTATTTACTCTTATTATTTACACTGCCTCAATACTTAGATTTCAGATCAGAGTCCTACAACATCACTACTCCAACATAAGAATGACAGACTACAATTAGCTCATTTTAAACTAACAAATCACTGGTACAGAAACAAGATCTTCTCAACATACTCTGTTGGTAGATGAATGTCTGAAGTTCATTGTCATTACTTCAGTGTTTCAGCAGTAAAACATGTTTGTGTTTGCCAGGATCATGTCCCGCATTTAGAAATGTGGGAATACATGACAGGGCTCCCACACCTTGGTTAGCATCAAATTCAAGGACCTTTCAATGACTTTCCAGGATAAATTTAGTCATATTCAAGGACCACGTGCGGCAGCATTTACCTACTGCTACCACTGAACATGTAGGGTGAGCATCATATCTCTATAAATTTTAACAACCAATCACAGTTCAAGAAAACTAAATTATTGCTACAATGGTACTTCACATGGTTTGACTACTTTGATTGGTCTGAGGTTATCAATGTAGGTGGGGCAATATCTTATAAGGACAGTGGCAGAAAAATTTTAAAACTTGTGAATCCAGAATAATAATACACATCACTACAATAAGGTTTATATAACCTTCTGAATTGAGGGAAGTAATTGAAGTTCTGTATTAACTGTATCAACTATATACCTTTAGTGAGAGGGACATGGATGTTAAAACAAAAAAAGGATTTTTATACCTTAAAAGTCTGTCAAACTTGACAGCCCGTTTTACCTGAAATTGTTGAGGTAAAATGGGCCACCATATTCAGTTAAAATGGGTCATGCATTTGTAGTAATTTTATCCAAATATTTTAATATTTTCCTAACACAACATAACTATTTTTAAGAGGACAGCCTTGACAGTTAAAAGATGTAGTGGGCCTATAATATGCGGATCAACACACTTTCAAAAGAGGTATATCAAATGGCTAGCATAAGATAGCTTAGAATAGCATAATATCTATTGGCACATTGTCTTCAAGAGTTCATAGACAATGTACTGAAAATTTGGCCTATTTTACCTGACTGAGCAGCCCAATTTACCTGACTTTGATGTTTTGTCCAGGAGGAGGCATCTAACATTTAAACATCTATTAAAAATAATGTCTATTGATAAAATGAACAACTGTTACCATAGAAGTATAGCCAACACGTAAATATAACAAGCTGTGAGAACCCGTCTGTTGGATAACATTCACTACAAGAGCGTAGACTGAATGAGCGTAGCCTACATTCATATTGTAATATTCACACCCTGCGGTGAAATAAGGCAGCAATCAGACATTCAGAATGTCAGTCTGTTTCACCTACCTTCATGATAGCTAGTTTGTGCAAAGGTTGCAATAAATGCCACTAAATTAAAATAAAATTTTAAACTTTAAGCTTGGAGATAGGCCTAGCCTATATTTAAACTATTCTCATAGGTAATATTCTAAGGCTTTGTTACCTTAGGAAATCTTGACACAGAATTACAAAAAAAAGTGTTGGTTTATTATTCACAGACTTCTGTAAGGATGCTACTACATATAACAAATCATAATGATAAATCAAAATTGAATAAAAAAAACAGAATAAATAAGTAGAAAAATAAAAATGTCATAAAATGTTTTTTAAAATAAAAAATAAACTTTAGGCTTACATCAAATGTAGTGCATTCAGATCAACAGCTTAACTTGCATCTTCCTGGTATATTACATTGGCTACGACGAAAACTTCTGTTTGGCAAAAAACCTGGCAATTTTCCCGCGGCCGTGAGTCTCGTGAGGAGGTTGCACGTGACGAACAAACGAATAAACTGTTGCGAATCAAAAGGCAACGTAAACCCTGCCGTACACCGACTGTGATTTCAATTTATGGACTCTGAATAACGGCTGTCGTGTGAAATTTAAATCCCCCAAAATATTTTCAAGGTGACTTTTTATGCCTGGTTTCAAAAACTTTCCAGGGCATTGAAACATTTTTTCCAGATTCACGAACTTTCAAGGATTTCAAGGACCCGTGGGAACCATGACATGAGTTAAGTATGTAGAAATATATGTAGAAATTGTTCCTTTTGTTAATTTAGTTTTTTTTTAAGCTTTTCTTCTGCCTCTAACAATATAAAATTAATACTACAGAATCAATCTGAAACCTCAAACTATATTTATTTTCTTTGAAGCAGCAGAAAATGCATAGTCGTGTGTTGGGTTTCTCTGAGTCCCGGTCTGACCCGGTCTCTGAGTCCCGGTCTGACCCGGTCTCTGAGTCCCGGACTGACCCGCTCTGTGCAGCCGGACTTGGGGCATCAGCACGGCCTCCAGCAGCCTCCTCTGGCGGCAGATCTCCCGCTCTGACCGCTCCACTCTGCCTTCATACTCCTCCACGGTTTCCGCAAACAGTGCCATGATCTCCTCCGCTGCCGCCGTTAGCCGCTCGTGCAGCTGCGCCCTCAGCGCCGGGATCTGCGCCGTTTCTTCGTCCTTTTGCAGCCGCAGCAGAAAGTCTTCGGCGGCGGCGCTGATCCGCTCATGGACCGACACCCTCAGCAGCTGCACGGCGCACATTCTCTTCTTTTTCTGCGCACTTTGAGTCTCCAGTGAAACGACACCGACCCACAGGCAGCGGGAAGTAAACACACACACACCGACTTCCGCGTCAACAACTGGGCACTTCCGGTGGAGTGCAGTTAACAGCGCCCCTACTGAACAGGTGGGAGAACAGCACATAGAAATAAAGACATTTATGAGATGTTATGAAGTCAGAGCTGTAGATACTTCTTCAGTGATATAGTTTCTATGTATTAAGAGTGTATTTTTCCACTTATACTTTTAAAACAAATATGTTGGTGTTTGTTTTAGTTAATTTTACTCATTTGACGTTGAACATTTTTCTCTTTGTGAAGTATTTTTGAATATTCTCTTTACAATTCAGCTCACCAAACAGATCTGAAAAAAAGTTCATCATATAACCTGACAGACCTTAGTTTCAAAAATGCCTGTAAACTTTATCAAACACTGTCCCAGCTTTATGGAATTCATCATGTTTTGACAGAATATATGATAAGCACATTGAGGGATTGTTATACTTTTATTGCACAGACACTGGTATGTGGTGGTGTTTTGTATTACACAAGATTCATTTGTGGTTTTTTAACCTGCATGTTGCTCTTCAAATGCAGAGCTCTACTGCTCTGACATATTTCAACTTGAATGTCCTGGAGATAACCTGCCAGTTTGTTCTAATCCTCCACCTTGTAGCACAAGTAGGTACCAAAGCTCATTCTATGGATGTTTTTACTGCAGTCTTTCTATTCACCATTATCACCTCATGTATTTCTATATGTTAAAGAGTCCAGTCGTATCAGTGCAGTTACAGAAAGACTTAAGTGAAATAACGTGACATTTTACACATTAACTTGAACCAAACGACGGTGTCACCTGAGACTCCGTTTATTGAATCACTAGAGGCTGACTGCAGAATGTAATATCACTACTGTGTGTTTTTCTCAGTGTTTTCAGGCTGTATTCTTTACTTACTAGAGGCAACACCGATTGCCCTTCAAAATAACACAAATGATGTATCATCAGTAGGCAGTTTCTGGTTCAGAAGTACTAGTATTTTTTATCACTCTTTAACTGTTCATCACTTTACAAGTCACTGCAGCTTTTCATCTGTTGTCTTTCAGTGCTTTCAGGTAGACATAGTTCTGGTTCTGGCTCTGTTCTGGAGGCACAGAACCTCAGTAACTTCAGGCAAATCAGCCCACATTGACACTATTCTTAAAAGCAAAACAAAAGTGGAAGGATGTTACTTTGTGCTTCTTCAGTTTCTTCATAGACACGCCCACTGATGATGTCAAAGTTCACGAGGAAGACCCAAGCTTTTCTGTTGCAAGCTGAGAATCAACTTTTTAGGTTCAAAACCAATTTTTTCTGGTGTGACTGAGCCGACCACTTCAACATTCGGTCCTGGAATTGGAATGAAACCCTGCTATTGTGAAAACCCTGTCTGTCTTTGGTCTGAAATGAGCTCTAGTCAGTTCTGTGCAGCTTCATGTGTCTCTTAAGAGATCCACTCTCAGTATAACTCTTTCCACACACAGAGCAAGTGAACAGTTTCTCTCTACTATGGATTCTCATGTGTCTGTTCAGATCTCCTTTTGCAGCACTGCGCTTCCCACAGATGTTACAGCTGAACGGCTTTTCCCCTGTGTGGGACTTCATGTGTCTGTTTAGTTGGTCTTTAACAGGGAACTTTTTACTGCAAACAGAGCAGGTAAAAGGCCTCTCCCCTGTGTGAACACTCATGTGCCGTTGAAAGTTCCCACGCCGATTGAAACCCCTTCCACACTCTGAGCAGCTGTAGGGCTGTGCTCTGGTGTGAAACCTCATGTGCTTCGTTAATGATCGTCTGTTTTTGAAGGATTTATCACAGTCAGAGCAGCTGAACAGTCTCTCTTCTGTGTGGAACCTCATGTGTCTCTTCAGGTTTCCCTTCAGGGTGAATCTTTTGCCACAACTTGAGCAAGGAAACGGACGCTTGTTTATTGACAACCCATTATTAGTCTTTACAAGTTTAACTGTGCTTACACTTTCTGAACCTGACTGAGTTCTGTTTGTTTCTGTCCAATCACAATCATTGTCCTCAGATTCACTCATGTCTGAAGATTCATCATCGCTAACAGGATCCAGCCTGCTGGATGGTTCTGATCCTACACAGTTTTTTCCATCAGTTTTTTCTTGGTTCTTTTCAGTTTGTCTTTGATGAAGCTGTGAGAACTGAGCTTCATCTTCACTCTTCACAGAAACAGAAGTGCATGGAAACTGGGTGATATCAGCCTCCTGATTGGTCCACAGTTCTTGCTGTTCCTCTTTAATGTGGTGGTTGTCTGGGTCCTCCTGGGTATGGTTCTGGTCCACACTGGAACTCCTCTCCTGCTCAGGGGGAACCTCTTCTTTACCCACAGACTGCTGATGAGTGTCTGTGGAACCCAATGAAATACAGACAAATTGTTAGGGTTGAGAACCACAACTTGATTCCAAATTAGAGCTGATGACAAAAAGCCAAGTACCAGGTTGATGCAAAAATCATCCGAATTTCATTTTGTTGGAGAAATAAATGTAAAGGATTTGTCTGTTTAAAACAGGAATTAACATGTATCACTATGCAACAACAGTTGAAAATGGACCATAGTAAACACTCAAAAGTTTGACTTCAAAACGAGACAAAGATTTGGGAAGAAAGAACTAAAACTAACCAGGTGGATGTAATAAAACAGAGTCCAGTATTTGTCTTTGTCTCTGGTTTTCTTCTTTAGTTCGACAAAGTTCCTCCTCGTACTCTGTTATGGTTCTTTCAAACAGCCCAAATATCTCTTCAGCAGCTGCAGTTAGTCTCTGCTCCACCAACGACCTCAGAATCTGGACCTTTTTGGACATTTTTCACTTGTTGTCCAAACAAACTCCGTCAGAAACACAGCTTTTCTCCGTCGCACACTGGCAGGTCTGTTAGCATCTAGTGAGCTAAGCTAACGTTAGCATCACTGAGCTAATAAGAGATAAATCAGGAAAACAACAGACACAGAATGTGAACAGAACAAAGTCCATCCAAACAGTTTCTTCCTGCTACAGAAATTCTTTTGGTTCGGATGGACTGACTCATACTTCACAGTAGAAAACCGAAGACTTAAATGATAAACAATGTAAAGTTAGAGACACTTCCGGGTCAGACTTCCTCTTCTTCTTCGTGTTTTAGGGCAGTGAATGCTCATTACCGCCATCTTACGTCATCAGTGGTTTTATTATTACTGAATATAGACAATGAACATCGCTTTTCCTTTGGCTGTTTCTAACCCAATCTGTCCCACGGAGAAAACTTATGATTATATCGACTTTTAATTTAAAGCTCGAATGAGTTTTGTGTCAAATGTTTTACAACAACTAAACAATTTCTGATATCACTTACATGAAGATCAGTATTTTGTTACAATTTGACACTGAGAACACAATAACTTCTGCAGGTAATAATTTTAAATTTGTGAAAGTCTGATGCATCATCATCAGTAAATATCTGTGTCTCTTTTATTATATCCAATACATGAAGGAATAGGTGTAGTATAAATGTTTTATTTTTGTGTCAGTAAATTTACTGTACACATCATCTCAGATATAACATTTACCTCCTCTGTCTGCAGATCAGTGTGAGTTCATATTTGTTTGGATCTGAATTCCTGATTATTTAACACACCAATGTCCTACCACCTGATTATATTAAACTCTTGTACTCGCTCATATGTATATTTTCATTGTCCATTAAAGTATGAGTTCAGAGGATGATTGTTTTTATAAAATATCTATGTACACAACCTCTTCAGAAGCAGTGAAATACCATGTTATTCTTTGGATATGAGGTTAAAAAAAAATTTCACAGCTGTACTGATCTGAGATTATATTTATAGAAGTAAGAACATGAGGGAAAACTTCAACTTGATACAACTCGAATGTCCAGTGACACCAAACAGGAGAAAAACAGTCAGTTAATAATTCTGATCCTCCCCCTTGTGGTAGAAGTAGGTACTACATCCAAACCAAAGCTCATTCTGAGGATGTTTTTACTGCAGACCTTCTATTCTCCATTATCACTTCATGTATTTCTATTAAAGTCTTCAGTTCTATCAGTCAAATCAATGATGTCACAGTTCATGAGGAAGATCCAATATTTGCTGTTTCAATTTAAGAATCGACTTTCCAGATTCCAAACAATTTTTTTCAGGTGTGAATGTGGGTCAGTTCAACATTAGGTTCAGGAATGGGAAGTGACATGAAGCCTTGTCAGTGTAAAAGCCCTAATTTGTCTGTCTTTGGTCTAAAATGGACTCGAGTTGGTCGTGTGCAGCTTCATGTGTCTCTTCAGATGTCCAGTCTCAGAGAAACTCTTTCCACACACAGAACACATATATGGCTTTTCTCTGGTATGAACTCTCATGTGTTTGGTCAGATCTCCTTTTGCAGCGCTGCTCTTCCCACAGATGTAGCATCTGAATGGTTTCTCCCCTGTGTGAACTCTCATGTGTCTGTTGAGGTGTTCTTTGACATGGAAGCTTTTAGTGCAAACTGAGCAGGTAAAGGGCTTCTCTCCTGTGTGGTATCTCATGTGTCTGCTCAGGTTTCCCTTCTGGCTAAATCTTTTGCCACAACATGAGCAAGGAAACGGCCGCTCCTTTATTGACAACCCATTATTAGTCTTTACAAGTTTAATTGTTTTTACACTTTCTGAAACTGACTGAGTTCTGTTTGTTTCTGTCCAATCACAATCACTGTTCTCAGTTTCACTTGAGGCTGAAGATTTATCATTTCTAACAGGTTGTAAATGTCTATGTGGATCCAGCCTGCTGGGTGGTTCTGATACTTCACAGTCTTTTCCATCAGTTTTTTCTTGGTTCTTCTCTGTTTGTCTTTGATGAAGCTGTGAGAACTGAGCTTCCTCTTCATATTCAGTCTTCACAGAGACAAAAGTGGATGGAAACTTGGTGATATCAGCCTCCTGATTGGTCCACAGTTCTTCCCGTTCCTCTTTAATGCGGTGGTTCTCGAGATCCTCCTGGTTCTGGTCCACACTGGAGCTCCTCTCCTGCTCAGGGGGAACCTCTTCTTTAGCCACAGACTGCTGATGAGTGTCTGTGGAACCCACTGAAATATAGACAAATTGTTAGGGTTGAGAACCACAACTTGATTCCAAATTAGAGCTGATGACAAAAAGCCAAGTACCAGGTTGATGCAAAAATCATCTGAATTTCATTTTGTTGGAAAAATATATGTTGAGGGTTTGTCTTTTTAAAACAGGAATTAACATGTATCACTATACAACAACAGTTGAAAATGGACCACAGTAAACACTCAAAAGTTTGACTTCAAACCGAGACAAAGATTTAGGAAGAAAGAACTAGAACTAACCTGGTGGATGTAATAAAACAGAGTCCAGTATTTGTCTTTGTCTCTGGTTTTCTTCTTTAGTTCGACAAAGTTCCTCCTCGTACTCTGTTATGGTTCTTTCAAACAGCCCAAATATCTCTTCAGCAGCTGCAGTTAGTCTCTGCTCCACCAACGACCTCAGAATCTGGACCTTTTTGGACATTTTTCACTTGTTGTCCAAACAAACTCCGTCAGAAACACAGCTTTTCTCCGTTGCACACTGGCAGGTCTGTTAGCATCTAGTGAGCTAAGCTAACTTTAGCATCACTGAGATAGATAAATAAATCCGTCGTAAAACAGACATGGAATATGAACATAAAAAACCGTCCAGACGGTTTCTTTCTGCTACGGGGGTTCTTTTGCTTCGGATGGACTGACCCATAGAGTTTACAGGAGAAAACAGAGGACTTAAATCAAAAACAATGTAAAGCTGGAGCTTATCGGACCAAACACTTCCGGGTCAGACTTCCTCTTCTTCCTCTTCTTCCTGTTTTAGGGCAGTGAAGTGAATGTCCCATTACTGTCATCTTCCGTCATCAGTGGTTTTATTACAACAGACACAGGACATCACTTTTCCTTTAGCTGTTTTTAATCCAATCTGTCACACACAGAAAACTCATGATTGAAATAATCATTAAAATAATAATATGATTTTTTGTGTCATTTGGACTAAATGTTTTATCACAACAAAACTATTTCTGATATCACTTACATGAAGATCAGTATTTTATTTTATTTTATCACATTTGACCCTGAGATCTCAATACCTTTTGCTGATGATAATCTTAAATTCATGGAAGTCTGATCATCATCAGTAAATATCTGTGTCTTTGTTATTATACTAAATACAGGACGGAATGTGTTTTATTTTTATGTCAGGCGAGTGAATACATATTACTGTGCACATCATTTCAGATTTCCACATAAACATTGGCAATGACTACTGCCACAATACTGTGGCACTAAATATTAATTTGTCTATTGCCAGTCAATCAAATATTAGCATTTGTACTAAAGCCAATTAAGCATAATTTTACATGAACTCAGTCTCCTCTTGTTGCTACAGTACTGTGGTGATATATGTCGTAAACTTCAGTTCATTCTTTTGTGCTTTTACTACAACAGTACTGGGGCAAGTGATGGAAGAAAATGACAAATTAGTGACATTATATAGTATAGAATAGGAATTGTTGTTCTATATGATCTATATGTGGTTTTATGGTGTTCTTTGCTCTGTGTAGTCAGTGACATTGAGGCTGGAGAAGATGGGCGGAGCTACATGTCAGATGCGGCAGGGTGCTTTGTGACTTCTCAGTTCAGTGTCAGTTCAGTGTATTGAGTGCTGTGCTCCAAATTCTGCACTCTGAATGTTGTCCCAGTGGCTAATTTATATCAATGGCAGATTTACCTACAAGTGCCCGTGCTGCACCCCAACCCCCCTATTTGAAAATCAACAGAAAGACTTATTGCATCAACTGGGAATCAGACCCCAGTCTTCTGCATTTAAGTCCAAAGCATTAACTACGGAGCTAATTCTCCACTGTCTTTAGCTCTGACCCATTTGTTATCTGATTGCCAGCTTTGTTGCCACAGTACTGTGGCAGCAGGGTGACAGGTTACCAGTCTACACATGATGTAACAGGAGCACTGATTGGCTCTGTGGTAACAGACAAACCCATATTTGATGCCACAGTACTGTTTCAATAGCCACTTCGTAAACCATTTACTTCCTCAGTCCCTCACAACATTGAAAAATGAACGAACAGGAGAAAATCACTGAAAACAAAAACATCAGTTACCTTGAATTATTTTAGCTACAAGAAAGATTATACTGAACACATGATCTGTGGTGACAGTGTCTTCCACTTGTCGCCACGAGAGGAAATGCAACAAATTTGTTGAGTGCTGAGTATTTTTTTAATATCATAAAATATATCAAGAGAATCGTAATGTCAGTTTTTTTTTCCCAATATTGTGCAGCCCTAGCCCAATGATGTCACAGTTCATGAGGAAGAACCAATATTTTCTGTTTCAATTTAAGAATCGACTTTCCAGATTCCAAACCATTTTTTTAGGTGTGAATGTGTCGGTCAGTTCAACATTGGGGTCAGGAATGGGAAGTGACGTAGAGCCTCGTCAGTGTGAAAGCCCTAATTTGTCTCTTTGGTCTAAAATGGACTCGAGTTGGTTCTGTGCAGCTTCATTTGTCTCTTCAGGAATCTTGCCTCAGTAAAACTCCTTCCACATACAGAGCAATCGAATGGTTTCTCTCCAGTATGAACGTTCATATGTCTGCTGAGATCTTCTTTACCGTGCAGCACTTCCCATAGATATCACCGCTTAAGGGTCTCTGGGTGAAACCTCATGTGTTTCTTCAGATTTCCAGCCTCAGCGAAACTCTTTCCACACACAGAACAAATATGTGTTGTCTTTTCTCTACTATGGATTCTCATGTGTTTTTTCAGATCTTCTTTTGCAGCGCTGCGCTTCCCACAGACGTTACAGATGAATGGTTTCTCCCCTGTGTGGGACTTCATGTGTCTGTTGAGGTGTTGTTTGACATGGAACTTTTTACTGCAAACAGAGCAGGTAAAAGGCCTCTCCCCTGTGTGAACACTCATGTGCCGTTGAAAGTTCCCACGCCGATTGAAACCCCTTCCACACTCTGAGCAGCTGTAGGGCTGTTCTCCAGTGTGAAACCTCATGTGCTTCGTTAATGATCGTCTGATTTTGAAGGATTTATCACAGTCAGAGCAGCTGAACAGCCTCTCTTCTGTGTGGAAGCTCATGTGTCTCTTCAGGTTTCCCTTCTGGGTGAATCTTTTGCCACAACTTGAGCAAGGAAATGGACGCTCATTTGTCAACAATCCATTATTAGTTTTAACAAGTTCAACTGTTTCTACACTTTCTGAACCTGACTGAGTTCTGTTTGTTTCTGTCCAATCACAATCACTGTTCTCAGTTTCACTTGTGTCTGAAGAATTTTCATCTCCATCAGGTTGTAAATCTCTATGTGGATTCAAGCTGATGGTCGGTTCTGATCCTTCACAGTCTTTTCTATCAGTTTTTTCTTGGTTCTTCTCAGTTTGTCTTTGATGAAGCTGTGAGAACTGAGCTTGCTCTTTATCTTCACTCTTCACAGAGACAGAAGTGGATGGAAACTCTGTGATATCAGCCTCCTGATTGGTCCACACTTCTTGCTGTTCCTCTTTAATGTGGTGGTTGTCTGGATCCTCCTGGTTCTGGTTCTGGTCTACACTGGAGCTTGACTCCTTCTGCCCAGGGGGAACCTCTTCTTTACCCACAGACTGCTGCTGAGTGTCTGTGGAACCCAATGAAATACAGAGAAATTGACATTAAAGGAACATGTTTTTGTGAAATACCAAACAGCAATAAACAACCATTTCAGTTTGTTATGTTGTGTCTTGGGTTGTTGTTTTTTTCTGTTAGTTTCATCTTTTATCAATAACTTAAAACTGAAAATATTTGCCTGATTTCTTAAAAATTTTACCCAAGATAAAAAAAAAAAAAAAAAATCCATTAAACTGAAATAAATATTGATTTGATCATCATTGTAATGCTTATACATTTCATCACATAGGAATAGGGCAATATAGGAATTTATGAAAGCCCTTGTTAACATTTTAATCATTAAAACAATATTTATTTGCAGTTGAACAATCCCAAAGCACGAGCTAACTGGCTGCGTCTGTACGGAGCGTGATGACGTAGGACCAGTGCAGACCACTGATTGGTCAGACATTTTTCTCTGTGACCCGCACTTTTACAAAATTCAGAAGCGGAAGTAGACAGTAAATAGTGATACATGAATCCACATGATGACAGAACAAAACTACACCATGGTCGTTCACGTAGATGCAGTCTTTGGTGGAAGACGTAAAAATTCAGACTAGAAAATACGCAACGACCGAATTTTCGGGAACTCTAAGCAGACGACACGGAAGTAACGAACAACATCTGAGTAACGAGTCGAGCCGATTCCACTTTTTTCCACTTTCCGAGTAGAACCGAGCCGAGTAAAGCCGGTACCAAGTAGTGGAAACGGAGTAAAAGAGGTGTGCCGTCGCTGTCATTTTAGCACAGCCTGCGCTTAGAAGAAAGGAGAGGAAGTGGACTGTAGTTCTGTTTGTAAGAGGGTCTCTGACAATCATGTATATCCCATAGAAAAATCTTAATGCACGGTAGAGTGACTTAAAAAAAGTATTATTTATCCGACACCTGATCGGAACATGACGGATCGAGCCCGCAGTTACGTGATCGGCGCCGATTTTCAATCACTAGGCCGGATCGGGACAACCTTATTAAAAATATCAAATATAGAGAAAAACAAACTTTTGCATTCACTATTCACTCAATACGAGTTTTTGCTAAAACTACAGGCAAATATGTACAAACCTATTTTGTGTACCAGGACTCTTGGATTCCAAACAGAGTCCACTATTTGTCTTTGTCTCTGGTTTTCTTCTTTAGTTCGACAAAGTTCCTCCTCGTACTCTATTACGGTTCTTTCAAACAGCCCAAATATCTCTTGAACAGCTACAGTTAATGTCTGCTCCACCAACGACCTCAGCATCTGGACTTTTTGGGACATTTTTCACTCTTTCTTCACACAAACTCAGTCAGAAACACAGTTTGTTTTCGTCAAACACTGGCAGGTCTGTTAGTTAGCAGCTAGTGAGCTAAGCTAACGTTAGCATCACTGAGCTAATGACAGATAAATCAGTAGTAAAACAGACACAGAATGTGGCCAGAACAAAGTCCATTTAAACGGGTTCTTCCTGCTACAGAGGTTTTTTTGGTTCGGATGGACTGACATATACTTTACAGAAGAAAACCAAAGACTTAAATTATAAACAATGTAAACCTAACACTTCCAGGTCAGACTTCTTCTTCTTCATGTTTTAAGGCAGTGAATGTCTCATTACTGCCAAAAAGACCACCACTCTCCCTTTGGCTGTTTCTAATCGAATCTGTCGCATAGAGAAAACTCATTTTATTCTTTGGATATGAGGCTAAAATGTTTTTTTTTTTTTTTTTTTTGGTCGTTTACTTGTTTCTATTATTAATTTAAAAGTAAAAATCCAATAGTCTGAACCAAGGGAAACAAGTGTGAAAGTGCTATTAAGAATATGATAGAATAGAATTCTATATATATAAATAATTCTAATAATTTATAAACTATTAATGTCCTGTTTCTTTTATAGTTTGCTAATGTTGGCATTTTATGTCATCATTTTTGTTTTAAATTGAATTGATCACTGTTTACTATATTTTCCCTTTACTTCTTTTACTGAGGAGCTTTGTTTTGTTTATTTTTATGGATGCAGCAATGACCAATTTGATTGTAAAATTTTCAGATTTGTTGGGTTAAATAAGGTATGTTCAAACGTTTGACTCAACTTCTAGTGACCCTGATAAACTGTCAAATATCTATGCTGATTACTTGGCTAACCCAATCAGTGGGTTTATCTCTACCTGTGACATCTTAAAAAAATTGGCAGTGATGGGCAGAATATTTATTTTTGTTCAGAGCAGGTGACAGCAGCATAATGCAGATTTACAGCCAAGTTTCCTCTGTTTTTATGTTTTGTTTTTTTTCCATTGACATTCACTAACAGTCAGAAACAGGCCTTAAAGCTGCAGGAGCCAAATTCAAGAGGGAAAGCTGACAAATACATACCTTCCGTCTGCAGCTGTCTCCTGTCAGCACAAATTACAGTAGTAATCATGAATACAGAAGAGCTAATAATAATCGCTTTTCAATCGACCCTCAAATTGCACAAATATAACTTGTGCATAAATATTTACCGAAAGAAAAAAATGACAATTTCACCAAATTCATTTTTTTATCAAATGTTTTTGCACTGGCAGGAGGTGTTGTTTTTAGGCATAATGCAAATGGTATATCACGTAAAACTGCAAAGGAAATATTTTTTATCTGCATCTAGTCATGTGGGGGAAAAAACTTAGAACAAGCAAAGAAGAGTTTTAAAAGAAACACGACATGGTATCTGTGGACACACCAGGAAATCCAATATATTTTTTAATTTCATACAGGATAGAGGGGTGATATACAATAATAATGAATATATCTGTAAATAAACATAATATTTACTTTTGTCACCATCTTTATGGAATGACTTCTTAATGATAATAAATAAACAAATCATCGCATTTGAGATTTAATGGAAAAAATGACATCACGCACTTCTGTTTTTTGGGTTTTTTTTACATTTAGTAAATATCGATAAAGTTTTGCACATATGTCCAGTGGAAAAGCGACTGTTGTTTCATGCCACTATGGAAAAGCAAAGCAAGAGTATATCAGTATTAATACATTCAGGTTGAATCTGAGAGACTCTGATCAGTGATTGGTAAAAACAGCTGCCTGAAAAAAAACAAAAACAAGTACAAGTGGATTTTACTACTGTATGATTCTATGTCGAAAGATAATTATGGTTTGTTTGGACCAGTGATGCAAAGTAATGCATCCTTCCAGGCTTGACTTAATGGACTCTAGTCGGTTGTGTGCAGCTTCATGTGTCTCTTCAGATGTCCGGTCACTGTAAAACTCTTCCCACACACCGAACAACTAAATGGTTTCTCTCCAGTATGAACTCTCATGTGGATGTTTAAGCTTCCTTTCTGAGCACAGCTCTTCCCGCAGATGTTACAGCTGAAAGGTTTCTCTCCTGTGTGAACTCTCATGTGTTTGGTCAGATCCCCCTTTTCAGCGCAGCCCTTCCCACAGTAAGAACAGCTGAAGGGTTTCTCTCCTGTGTGAACCCTCATGTGCTTCTTCAGATCTGTTTTCTGAGTACAGCCTTTCCCACACACAGAGCATGTGAACGGCTTTTCCCCCGTGTGGTACTTCATGTGTCTGTTGAGGTGTTCTTTGACATGGAAGCTTTTAGCGCAAACTGAGCAGGTAAAAGGCTTCTCCCCTGTGTGGATCCTCATGTGTCGATTCATGTTTCCCCTCCCACTGAAACTCTTCCCACAGACTAAGCATCTGTAGGGCTGTTCTCCGGTATGACATCTCATGTGCGTCGTTAATGATCCACTGTCTTTGAAGGATTTATCACAGTCAGAGCAGCTGAACGGTCTCTCTCCTGTGTGGTGTCTAATGTGTCTGTTCAGGTTTCCCTTCAGGCTGAATCTTTTACCACAATGTGAGCAAGGAAACGGCCGCTCCTTTGTCAATAATCCATTATCAGTCTGTTCGAGTTTAATTGTTTTTACACTTTCTGAACCTGACTGAGTTCTGTTCGTTTCTGTCCAATCACAATCACTGTCCTCAGTTTCAGTCAAGTCTGAAGAATTCTCATCGCTAACAGGTTGTAAATGTGTATGTGGGTCCACTCCTCTGGCTGGTTCTGGTCCTTTACAGTCCTCTCCAGCTGTTTCCTGGCCACTCTCCTCAGTTTGGGTTTGTTGAAGCTGTGAAGACTGAGCTGCTGCTTCTTCATCTTCACTCTTTACAGCAACAGGAGTGGACGAGAACCTAATGATATCAACTTCCTGATTGGTCCACAGTTCCTCCTGTTCCTCTTTAATGTGGGGGGGCCCTGGGTCACCCTGGCTCTGGTTCAGACTGGGGCTCCACTGGGTGACCCCTTCTTTAATCACAGACAGCTCATGGACATCTGCTGGACACCCTGGAATACAGACAGATACGTTAGTAAGGATTTTATTGAATCATTTATTCCCCAATGACGTGTGTCCCTTATACTAAAGCATCATGTCAACCTTTACTGCAGAGAACATTAAAACAGTCAGTGATTCTGTATTTTTGTAAATGATGCAAAAAAACGTACAAGACATACGATGATGTAACAAGGCACAACAAGAAACAAGGATCAAATCAGTATAGCCTGACTTCTTAGTGAACAAGATGAGAACGATGTAAAATAAACTGTATCCTCTCAATAAAATTCTGAAAATGTATTTTTTTTTTAAAACAAATTTGGTAAAAATTCCATCCCATTGGTCTAATGCTTCTAAACATTTTGGTTCTAATGTCAGTTTCCTGGAGCCCTAGAGGGCCTTTGTCAGATTGTAACTTTCATCACAGAGGTTGGGCTGTCCAATTAGAGCTATTGAGAAGAAGTGTCAGTTTGGGGGTCATTACGCAGTAGGTCAAGCTGTACATGAAGTAAGTACACATCAGTAAATACAGTAAATGGTACCGATGGAGAGCAGGTGCTTCAGGAGCTTTGATTTGCTGCTTGAGTTTGTAAAGCTGCCAATTGTGAAAGAGGAACAAAGTCAGTAAAGTTGTCATTTTAATTAGATACAGAAGTTAAGTTATCAGATTTTAAGTCCATTCTGTGAGTATCTGTTTAGAGCAGGGCCTGTGATCCAACAGAAACAGAACATTATGAACCTGATGTATGAGGCGTTAACAGACTCAGACTAATGTTCAGGGCAGACAGTAAAACACATGAGCCTTCGTTTGATGTTTGAGACTTTGCTTTAAATATCTTTTTTTTTTTCAGCTTGTAAATATATTCAACTGTAAACGCTGAATTTATTTTCATTTTCTAAACTGGAGGATTTTTGGTGCAATTCATTTGGATCCACATCACATTCTGACCCTCTGACCTAGTGTTTGTTCAGTCCTGCTGTAGTCATCCATAGGATTCAGTTACATTCACTGCATGTGAGGAGTCTGTTTGCATTTAGAACCTGTTAATGGTACCGGTCTCTGTGTCCTGGACTGACCTGCTCTGTGCAGCCGGACTTGGGGCATCAGCACGGCCTCCAGCAGCCTCCTCTGGCGGCAGACCTCCTGCTCTGATCGTTCCACTTTGCCTTCAAGCTCCGCCACAGTTTCCACAAACAGAGCGATGATCTCTTCTGCGGCCGCTGTGAGCCGCTCAGTCAGCTGAGCTCTCAGCTCCGTTTCTTCATCTTTCTGCAGCTGTAGCAGAAAGTCTTCAGCGGCGGCACTGATCCGCTCATGGACCGACACCCTCAGCAGCTGCACGGTGCACATCGTCCTCTTTTCATGTGCACTTTGAGTCTTCAACAAAACAACATTAACTGGCAAACAGTTGGAAATAAATACACACCGACTTTCACGTCGATGGAGAGGAGTCTGCACATACCCTTGGAACAGGTTCTGTTCAACGTGAGAATCCATTGAAATAGATTTTTATTTTTACAGTACCTTGGCATATTTCCAGGTGTCTTTCCATTTCCTTTCTCTTGATGATTGTTTTGTCGCAGATTGGACAATGATAATGTCCATCCTTTCTGCAGTTTACATGACACCTTACCTAAGAAAAAAGACAAAATTAGCAAAGACACACACTTTCTATGTAAGCACATACATTAACACACAGTATACATTACCTCGAAATTCAATGCCATTTTTTATGTGCCCCTTTAGGTGAAGCTGAAGCTTAGATAGTTTTGATGGCTTGTAATGGCGACAAAGCGGACAATGAAAAAGTTTGCAACATGTCATGCAGCACGTGATGGCAAGATTTCCAGAAGTTGAAATGATGGAATGATGCATCTACGACAGAGACAATACATATGTTATAGTCATAACATAGACTTCAGCAGTAACAGAACAATGTCATAGTTAGCAGAGTCTTTGGATTGAGGAGATGATGAGTATGTCACGTGACATGACGTAGGTCCTCATTCCTAACTGTTGTACACCGAACGGTCTGAATGATGTACAATATTTAGGTTTTCTTGAACAACTAATAACCAGTGATCATTCATCTGGAAAGCTACGTGAAGATTTAGGCAGAGCAAAAACACATATTAGCAAAATGAGCTAACGTTAGCTACAGTTGACGTTGGCTAATAACTAATAATAACTAAAATACAAGTAGAATATTCTTATGGAGGCCCTTTGGTGACATGTGAAAAAAGGAAAAAACCGCGTGGTGATACTAACCAAGACACCTACGAGACTGTTGTATAGTCTAACACACTGATTTGATGCTTTTACCAACAGCTTGATTTGATTTGGATGTATTTTCACCTTGGTATGAGCTACCCTGATAGACTTCAACTTGCAGTAAGATAATCATGTGGTTTTAGTCTGGGGCATGTGTGACTCATGGCCTCACGTTAATATTTTCCCTCATATGTTGGCAAAGACCTTCCGTATATTTCACAGAATATAAACATTTAGGCTTTTTCAATGTTTTGGACAGAACAGATAAACCACTTACCTTTACAAAATGCGCCTAAAGGGAGGACTTCCGCCTGTTCTAGTCAAACGATGACGTCATCGCGTCGTACGTGTGACGCAAATGTTCGAGTCTGACAGCAGAGGTTGCAGGTAAAGGGATACCATGTATCTTTTTTTTAAATTATTTTTTAGAATAATTTATCTTTTGACGTGGACTGGGGAAATGTATGAGTGTTACCAAGGAAATTCTTCATCTCAAATAAGGTGAGAGAGGGTTTTATGAAATTATTCCACAGATGTTATCCAGTTAATTCCATTTTAGTTACGTATAAACGTTGACTCTCTTTGTTCATTTTGTCATAATGTTGATGAAACATTATCTCATCCTTTTTGTTGTGATATTAATTTTTTTTTTAAATAGAAAATTGGATTTTAATTTAACAATATTTCTGTTTTACCTAAATATCTTTTTATGTTTCTATAATGTTTAATCCACCAGTATATGTAAGATATTATTTCAAATCCAAACCATATCTTTAATGTTAAAATAGAACTATTGTTATTATCCATACATTTTCAAGTTTAATGTTTTCCAAAAACACAAAGGGAAATGCAGCAGAAAATTCCTTTTTTTTTTTTTTTAATGAAGTTGTACAATTCGAGTTCTTATCTTTCATTTCTGTGTAAAACTACATAAAAACAATGGGAACAAGATTGTAAACTGTTATCTGCACCAAAGGTGGAAGCACTAAATATGGACATTTATGGTTATTATTTGTCAACAAGGACTATTTTGTTTAATTGGTCATTTTATTAATGAATAACAATGAAAGTGTTCATTTGAAACAAGTTTTCGATGAACTATGGACTTATTTATGTTTTCATGACAGGTGCTCTAATCTATTTTAGCACAGTGCACTGGGCTGTCTTTTGTGGATAAAATAATGACAATAATCACTCAGTTCTTTGAGTGTCATCAGTTAAATAATGTACGTGTGCTCTTTATGTTTCGAATCAGCCATTGTTCAACCTTCTCCAATAATTTCATCAGTAAATACAGACCTTTTTATTATTTATTCTCGGACGTGAAGAGGAAACTCCAGACAAACATGTACTCCTATTTCCAAGTCTTTTATTCATTGAATGAAAACCATGAAACACTGCAGACAATCATTCTGAAAACAGGAACAAACAGATCTGCTGAGGAGAACATTTTACAGCTGTGCACGTAGAAAAGATGATGAACTGTAAAAGGAGTCAATAACTGTTGAATGGAAAAACACAAATCCATCCCTCATTTCTGCTGCTGAACGTCATTACCAAGTTTTCGTATTTGTGTGGATTTCATTTTTCTATGTGCAGTGACAACTGAAGCTGCTGACATGAACTCGGATCATCAGGTTTGAGTCAGACTAAAAAGATTTTCTCTTATTTTCTATAAAAAAATAAAATACTGGAACAGGAATTCACTTGGTTTAGTGAAACATTCAGAGGCCTTCGTTCAGTCTGAGGAACATGTGACTTTGGTCGTGTCGTGTACACAGACATAAACACAGAGGCTGCATCGGACCAAAGACATGCCTGAAAACAGTTGGAAACAGAGAACCTGTGAAACGCACTCGACTCCTTCTTCCAAATGTGTGACTCCTGTTGTTTTACATGATCTGTTTGGACGGTTTCAACCTGCTTCCTTCACAAATCAATAATTAAATCCATGGTTTTCCCAACATTCTTTTTTCATCACATCACAAACAGACAAAAGACTGAACCTGTCTGATGTCACCTCAGTTAAATCCACAAAGCCAGTGTTGGAGTTGAACATATACCCACAGTGTGAATAAAAACAGGATAAACTAATCATTTTTTGCGCTTCTGTGTTCATAAAGATCATGTCAGATGAGGTCAATACAAGAGATAATCTACTATTAAAAAAAGTGGTACTAAACTGCAATTTAAGATCAAAAAGTTAAATAGCAAGACGAATACATAAAATATGGCTCCCACATTTTTTTAAAACATATTTAGGCCACATCATTTTTATTTGTGGCTTCTCGTTTTTTGTTTTTTTTTTTTGTTTGTTTGTTTTTTTGAAAAAAATTGGAGTGACAGGGATGAAGATTTGGGGCTCACGTGACATAAAGAATAACAGGATTATTTTAGTTTTCAGCTTTTCATGACAAATATCTATGCATTGAATCCCTTTTTTGATCCATTACTATGATTCTGAATAAAGGGCAGTGTTTTAACTGAATTTGTTGCATTTACTCCTTTTTTTTACTCTTTCTGATTGGCTGTTCTGTAGCATGCGACCATATAGAAGCTCTCTTATTGGTTCCCAGAGTATATATTGTTTTCAATGGGATTTTTCACTCCAGACTTTTTTCTTTTGAAAATGCCAAAAATCTGAGCAGCGAATCCGAGAAGCAACAAATGAAATTGGTGCGGCCTAATTCCAGAACTTTCTATGATGACAAACTTTTTCTTTTTAAAAATGCTATTTCGTCTATGCTCTTGTTTGTGAAGATACAATTGTTTTCTACAGTTTTTTTTTTCAATGAGCAGATGTTTTTCATTTATCTGAGCTACTGAGACATCCCGAGTTCTTCTTGATACATCACCCTGACAAAGCTTTAGTGCTTCCGTAGCCGGTTCTTGTCTTTGTCACCGCTAACAGCTTCATTTTTCTCCCCTCCATTAATAATACCTTGAGAAGCTGATGGGGATCTAAAAAAAAAAAACCATGAGATTAAAACTTGTTTGTGTTTTCAGGATGGTCTTGATGCTCCGTTGTATCATATCAACCAACTGAATCGCCTGCTGCTTCGTCTACATACACGTCCTGTTTCATATCACAGTTGGATGAAGTTTGTGTGAATTGCTTCCTGTTGAGCCATGTGCGCTGCCTCTTTTGCGCTTCGCTCTCCGCTGTGGACCTTCATATGCGAGTCCACTGAGCGTTTCTCCTGGTACCTCTTACCGCAGATGGCGCAGCTGTAGGGCTTCTCTCCAGTGTGCGTCAGCATGTGTCTCTTCAGGTCGATCTTCTGGACGAAGCCTTTGCTGCAGAGCTGACAGCTGAAGGCCTTCTCCTTCTTGTGGAATCTCTCATGCGTCTCCAGTGAGATCTTCTGGCGAAACCTCTTCCCACAGAGGCTGCAGATGTACGGCTTTTCACCTGTGTGGATCCTCATGTGGGAGTCCAGGTTTCCGATCTGCCGGAAGTCCTTCCCGCAGACTCTGCAGGTGTACGGTTTCTCTCCGGTGTGGATCCTTTTGTGTACATCCAGATGTTGGCTCATGGAGAACTTCTTCCCACACACTTCACAGGAGTAAATCCTTGGTTTTCCCCCGGTGTGGCTCTTGATGTGTCTCTTCAGGACGGTATTTTCAGCAAATGTTTTTCCGCAGAACTCACAGATGAATGGTCTCTCTCCAGCGTGCAGCCTCATATGGCGCTCCAGAGTGCCTTTGCGAGGAAAGTCCTTGCCACAGTCTTTGCAGCTGAAAGGTTTCTGTCCACTGTGTGTCCTCATGTGCAGCTCCATATCCCTAAAGCTGTCCCCGCAGATGTCACACATCCTGGTGGTTTCTCTGTGAGTCTGAATGTGGATCTGCAGGCTCTCTAAGGACTCACACTTCTCGCCGCAGACACCACATCGACCTTCGGGATCATTCAGGTGAGTCTCTGCATGTCTGACAAAGTTTCCTTTGTTGTGGAAGGCGTTACCACAGACCCGGCAGAAGTGGCTTGGTGTTAGACTGGGTTTCCTGCGCCTGCTGCCGGTAGCTAGCTGCTTGGTGGAGTCAGAAGACTCATGGACCCGGCTGTGTCTCCTCAGGTCTGCATTTTTGGTGAAGCTTTGGCTGCAGATGTTGCAGCTGAAAGGCGTGTGTCCGCTGTGAGCCTTCATGTGTCGTTCCAGAGAGCCGGCGTGGCTGAAGTCTTTGTGGCAGACGGTGCATCTGAACGGCTTCTCAGCCGTGTGGATCCTCATGTGCGTCACCATGTTACCCTTCTGGTTGAAGCCTTTCCCACAGAAGTCGCAGCTGAAGGGCTTCTCCCCTGTGTGCAGCCTCAAGTGTGTCTCCTGAGCTCGGATGGATGGAAACTTTTTGCCGCAGACGTGGCAGGTCCTGCTGTCGTCTCTGTGAGTCTGAAGGTGCAATCTAAGATCATCAGCCGACTCCAAAGGCTCACCACAGACGCCACACAGGCAGCCGTTGTCCTTTAGATGTTTCTCCACATGTTTCATCAGGAAACCTTTTCTGTCAAAGGATTTTCCACAGACTCTACAACAGTGAGACGTGGCCTCTTCATCCTCGTCCTCCTCATCTTCTTGGGAAGCATCGTCTGGAGACATGGGCTGATGTTCCAGGTCAGAAACATCCTCTGGTGTACAGGACGAGCTGGGCAGATCCTTCTGTTGGTCAGAAATATTGGATGTTCGGAGGCCAACGGACAAACACAACTCTGCCAAAACAAATTAAAAAACCACAAAAATATCATTGATAATCATACAGAGACAAGTTTATGTTGACATGAGCATAAAAACAAAAGTTATGGAACCAATGACTCTCTTTTATTAGATCCAATGAGTCATTTTAAGTATTTTTTAACACTACTTTAAAATGAAAATGTGTCAACGCAGCCTCACAGTTACAGAACATTTAGTGACAAGAAAGCATGAAATCCTTACTTGTTTGAACTGTTAATAACTCACAGACATGTTGTGTGAGTCAGTTACACATTGCTGCTTTATGTAAGAAGACATCACAAGACAAAAAGGTTGTAAATCACTGATCTACAACTATGTGCTATATTTTAAAAGACTGTTCTATTATTCAACTCTGTCAAATATGATGATCTCTGAAAATCTGAGAAGGTCTGTTACATTCACATGCCTCACTGGTCAATAACCAGAACATTTGAAGATGTCCTTCAGTGTTTTTTTTTTTTTTAACTTATTCTGTATCTATGATGTGTTTTGACTAAAATGAAGTTTTTATCCTAACACATTAAGAATCCTATCATCAATGTCATACATTAACAAATTTATGATTCCTGTTTTGACTTGACTAGAATGGGCATAGCAGATCCACACAAGAGATAAAAGGCATAACATGCTGACAATCAAATGCCTGTGACACACAATAACATGATAAACTGCTTTTATGACTCTTAGTTTAGAAATATGGAAAAAAAAAAAACCTGTGTGTGTGTGTGTGTGTGTGTGTGTGTTTTCATTCAATTTTACTTGAATACATAGGGTCATCACTCAAACCAACGTACATGAAAATAAAGTGTTAAAATATCTTAAAATCAAAAATATTTTTAGAGTCAAAGAAGGCATCAAATGCAATGTCCTACAATGTGTTGTTTTTTTGTCTGTAGTTTTATACGGCAACACTAACACTGAGCAGAGGTGTACTGTGGAAAAAATGTAATGCAAAAATCACAACACTTGTCAAGTTTTTGTATATTTTTTTATATTTATATATTTTTTGTGTTTTCTTTCATAATCATCATGATTCAGATCCATTACCGAGAGACACTGCATGTTTGTTTGATTAAATAATGCACTAATCAATTAATGTAAGTAAAAAGCAGCTGCAGTTGGAAAACATGTAGTACATTGGACGACAAAAATGTAAGTATTTACAGGGACGTACAACAAGTAGTTAGATTCTTTACTAAAAGTAAAAGTAGCTCTTTATTATATAGATTTAGTTATTTCAAAGAGTTAAAAGAGAGAACATAGTCACTCTGTTTCACCGCTAAATTTACTCAGGTTAGTGTATTTTGTCAGTGTCGTATCTAATTTAACTCCGTTACAAATCCATAATAATACAGCTTCATATAATATAATCATAAGTTACTTTATGTTAAAATGAGTAAACGTAAGAGAAACACCGTGGGTTAAAAAGGCAGTATTTACTCTGAACTGTAGTAGAGAAGAAGTGTAAGGGTGAATAAAGAACTGAAGTAGAGAAAGGGTGCCTCCTCTTCATACTGAAGTTTAGAACTGCAGTAAAACACTGTTACATTCCTCTGGTGTTGGGGGGTAAACGCCCCCTGATTCACCTGTAGTCCTCCTTACCTGTGCCCTCGGCTCTCAGTCTCGTCTGCCTGGTTTCCTCCAGCTCCTCTGACTCCTCTTGCTCGCTTCTCTCCCTTCCTGGCTCCCCTGTTTCCTTCTCCCCCGGTCTGCCCTCATCTAATGCGTCGAAAATCCTTTGGACGGCTGTGGACAGTCGCTCCTTCACCAGCTCCTTCAAGGCCTCCACGTCCGTCTGTCCGCGCTCCTTCAGCAGCCAGAAGATCTCCTCTGCAGCCGCCGTCAGCTGCTGGTCGATCACCACCCGCAGGTTCCTGCTCGCACTGCCTTTACACCGTTTTTTGGACATTTTGTCCGAACAAAGACCAGACGGACAATGTAAACAATGCGCGGACACTTCCGGGGTCCCCGGCCAAGCGTGGTGACGTGTCATAATACGTCATCACGTTCAGATAAACGTCTGCGAGAGTCGCTGAACTGCATTCTCTCTGAACTTCAAGATAAAATATTGAATAGATAATAATTAAATAACAATCACACTATATTATATAAATATATGTAAAAAATATATTTTAGTGGTGTAAAAACATATGAGAAATCATTATTTTGTGATGTTAATTTAAAAAGGAATACCTGTAAATTATATTTTTCTCAATTTTATAATCTGTTTTGTTCATTATAGTTGTTTTGTTCATTTTTCTGCTTAATTTAATTTAATTTTCATCAGCAGGGGAATAAAACGCCAAATAGAACTACAAGATCAGGTAAAATGCATTTTTTTTGTTCTTGATTTATTAATTTTTTTTAAATATATTTTCAAGACTTTAAATGTCTGAATGAGACATGAACACGTCCAAACCAATTATACACCCATGAAACTTAAAAAAACTAAACTAAACTGAAATCATAAACTAAGCTGAAGCATTCAATAAAAATAAAACCACATGTCCATTTATGAACAGTAATAACTCAAAGTGACTCCACATTGGAAAAACATATTTATTGAACAGAGGTCAAAATAGAATTTGATCCAGAAATCAGGATCTAGAATTAATAAAATTAGATAATTTATTAAACAACAGACAAAGAAGAAATAACCCAATGTGGAACATCTTCCTTCACTGTGGTATTTCAGCTTCATCTCTGACTTCTTTTTCTTCACACACACCTTTCTCCTGAAAAACAACCTTCTGTCAGATTACAGGGTCAATTCCTGTCTAAGGTTTGCTGTGATTGGTGCTTACCCTGTGTCGCTCCTCCCTCCTCTTCCGCTCTGCCTCCACCACGCTGTAGAAGTCCTTTTCAGCCTGAGCAATCAGCTGTTCAGGACTCTCGTCTCCATCAGCGTCTCGTCCTGTGTCATCTTCGCGGCTCTGCTCTGATCGGCTTCGTTCCTTCAGACGCATCTCCCTCTGACGCGCCTCCAGGATCTTCTCCCGTTTTGTCTCACGCTCAAACATCTGAAAAGGAGATGATGAAGACTTTACTCTAGTAAAAGTACAGAAAGTAGTACTGAAGAAAGCTCTTGTGATTAATATAATGTGAAAAATACTAAACTATTATATTTTAAATAATAAAAAATTCTAAGCATTAACTTCTTTTCAATGTCACCAACAGAACTCGAAACATCACAATGCTTTTTCTCCCTTTACTGTCTGTTTCATGCAGGACAGATTTTACATGGTCCTCACATTTATCAGCTTAACTTGTCACTGTTATGATTATGTCTTACAGCAGCCAGCAAACTTTTCTCGTTCTTCTGCAGCGTCGACAGTCCAGAGCAGATCTCCAGCAGCGTGGCCGCTCCGATTTGGGAACCACATGCCACAAACCTCCCATTATCCTGAACCCGGAGACTGTACAGAGCCTCATCACATATCTGATCACATAAAAAGGCAGGTAAGGCATTAAGTCAACCTTGTTAGCTTCTGTAAATCAAGGCTTTCCTCAATATACATAAAAAAAATCAAACATTACAGAGCAACTGAACTAAAACTAGTTAAATTATCTAGTAAGTACTTGTAAAAGTAACTCAAACCAAACTGAGTGACTGGTTTTATTTTAGCTGTGTCACTTATGAAATCATAGTAGAAAATTGAAAGCCCAACAGAAGCTCATTTGTAAACTACGTGAACACATCCAGTTTGAATGGTGCAGGTTTAACGGTGAGGTCTCACCTTGAGGCTGAGCGTGGGGTTGTTCTGTTTGAACAAAACATCCCAAACATCTAGAACTCCATCCATCTTAGTGGTGAAGAATACAGAGGGCCGGACTGGACTCCAGCAGGCATCTGTCAGGTACGACATCTGGTACCTAAACACACAAACACCTGATGTTGGAGCTTGTCAGGTTGTTTTAATCTTGTTTTGTTTTGTCTTTACTGTCTTTTTGTTTTGTCTTTTATAATGCACAGACATACCTGGTCCACATGATGGAGGAGTCCCGTATGTCCTCTGACCAGATGCGTGCAGTCCAGTCTCCGACAGTCAGGAAGTTTTTGGGGAAGAAGGGGTTCCTGTGCAGAGCGTAGATGGGGCCGTGGTGTCCATCATACGTACAAACAATCTTTTCAGCTGGGGTCTTGGCTTTCCGGTTGCAAGAGACCACGAGGCCCTGTTCTGTCCCTACCATGAACTTTGTGGGCTGGACAGAGGAGATACATGCCCTGAGATTCGACTGTCAGGCAGCAGACAGGATACAGAGAACGCTCACTCACCATAGTGGCTTCAAACTCTAGAGAGATGGCTCCCAAAGCCCGGTCCAGGTTACCCTCTCGACCTGGATCTAGAACCAGACGCTCTGTGGGTTCATTTAACTTGCGGACATCCCACCACAGTACCTAAGAGACAGAGCATATCACTCAAATCGACATGGGATCGCAACACCTGGACCTTAAAGGGACAGTTCACATAATTAGGGTTCTACTTTGTGTTAGTACCCCTGTCTGCTTTGAAATAAGGCTGTGCTGAATGCAGCCTATTTCTGGTAACGTACCAACTATGTATGTAAATGTAAATGTAAATATCTTATAAACTCCAAACTACCCCTCAAACCCACAGTCTGTCTGTTCACCTGTCCATCGGTGGAGGCTGAGAAGGCATCGGTCCCGGTCTTAGACTGCAGCCAGATGATCTTGTAGACCGGGTCCCGGTGGCTGTGTTCCACAGAGGACAGCTCCACTGGCTGGCTGCCCCTCCGGGTGTCCCAGTACACTTAAACAAACACAAACACAAGTCAGAATAGAACCCCACAGAGACACTCAGATGTCCTACAGTCAGATCACACCTGAACCTACCGATCTGTCCATTGTAGCTGCCCCCCACCAGGGTGTGGGGGTCTTTGGGGTTGTAGTCCAGACAGACAAGAGGGGATGCTGGCTTCAGGGCCAGCTCAGGCTGGTTTGGATTCTCTAAAGCAAGAAACACAGTTTTTCTGAAGTGGTGACTACATGTGGATCTGCATCTGTTTTCATTTGAGCCAGTATTTCCCAAAAACAATGTAATGGAAATGAATCAGGTTTTATCAGCTTTGTATTGTTTTCCCTTTAATTTACATATTTGCTGCAATAAAACCTCAAATAAAACCCTTTTTCATCTGTTTCTGATTTATTTTAAAATTCATAATGAGATAGTGTGAATATGATCAAATACACATAATATAATATTATTAACAAGAAAAAAAAGCAACAAAAAAAACGACTAAAAACCGAAAACTTGCAGTGAACAAAATGATTTTCCTGGAATAAGAATAGAAAGGTGACAACAAAATGAAACTACAGTTATGGTTTAAACTACGATTAAGTTAAAAAGCGACAAATATAAAAAAAAAAATGTGACAAACTAAACTGAAATTAAACCCAAATTACTCAAGACAAAAAAATCCCACAAAAATGTATTTTAGAAAATCAAAAAAAAAAAGTAATTTCTTAAAAATTTGTAAAGTATAAGTCGCCAGAATGTGGACCTGAGGCGGACTCACCGATGTCCCAGATGTAGGAGTCTGGGCTTAGGTCTTTGGAAGACTTCTGGAACTCAAGGCAGCAGTAGGCGGCGGCCAGCTTCCTGCCGCCATCTGGATGCCAGGACAGACAGGTGACCGTCCTCTTCACCTCGTTAGGGTCTCTGAAGGCACACAGAGGGCGGGGCTACAGATATGAGACTATACAGTACCTGAACATGTTTGACCTCTAAAGTTGAGCTTATTTGAATATTGTTAACACCACCACAGAACAACTTAAAGAGTGGACTCAATTAAGGTGGAAATGGACAATGATTCATTTGGACTTGGGTAGAGAATGGAATGTGACCCATTTGGTGGTAACTAGTGATGTAATTAAATTGTTTTTAAATGAATAACGCACTTACACTTAAGAACTTACCCTGCGTCCCCACCCTCCATAAGCTGAAGAAGTCAACCTGAACAAAAAGTGTAAGTGCACCTAAACAAACAGAGGGGGTGGAGCTACAGCTGTAGGGGCTGTACTCCAGGTGGATCAGGTGGTCCTATACCTGAACACATTTATGGTCTTGGCAGATGGTGCCTCCTGGCCCTCATCACTGTCCTGGTCTTCAGTGAAGTAGTCCTGGTAGATGTTTATGGCGTTGTTCTGTCGGATGTAGTGATCCATGACCTGAACACACATATGTGATGACATCATACAGAGACATGTGACATCACGCACAGCTGAGGACATGGTCCCAGCGCACGACAAACTGAGGGTTCCTTTCCAACAAGGGGTTTATGGGGAATCTAGAAAATCAGTCTGATGTGGACTCATGTGGATTCTTCTAATCTCCACTGATTTGGTCTGATCTGGTTTCATGGTGTCCGTTTGACTCTCGTGTAATCTGATTTGGACTCGTGGACTTTCATGGTGTCTGTTTGACTCCCGTGTAATCTGATGTGGACTCGTGGACTTTCATGGTGTCCGTTTGACTCTCGTGTAATCTGATGTGGACTCATGTGGACTTTCATGGTGTCCGTTTGACTCTCGTGTAATCTGATGTGGACTCATGTGGACTTTCATGGTGTCCGTTTGA
>JAPSES010073948.1:0-10784 GCA_029822895.1 Maxillicosta whitleyi
TTTTTTTTTACCCCCTCCTTGTTTAAACCAATCAGAGGTGCCTTATTAACGCGTCATGAATATTCGTGAGGGACACCAAAAAAGCCAGTCGTTCAACCACAGACCCTCTTCTAGCTTACAGAAAACAGCTTCAAGCAAGACAAATCTGACATCATTTTTCACAGAAATGACGCACAATGCATTCAACCATAGTGGAGACACAGCAGTATGAATAGCCACCTCTGGAACCTCAGGTGCCAGTGTCATTCCAGTTGATTGACAGATCACTGCACATGTCATTGAGAGATGCACGATAATTGGAAATGTGAACAAGAAGGGCAGAATAAATGTCTTTTAAGTGAGTGACACATATCAAGAGAACCTCCTTTCATTGAATATATAATACTAAGGTATGTTTTAAGGTGGTTTCAGAATAAGTCACTGTTTTAAACTACTGGCCATATGACTGCACATTTACAGAAGAGACGTTGTTGCCAATAGTTAAACTGTGTGAGTAGGCTAACGTTATGAACGGTTAACGTTGTCCAATGTTTACTTCATGTTAAATACATTTATTTTCATACATTCATGCTGTTGTGTGACTAGTAATACCCACAAACTGCTCCTGATCAAGTCATGATAATTTTATAATAATGAGCAAAGACTACTGATAGATTTAGCCTTTTCTGGCTTCGACCAATAGCAGACTGAGACTTTTGAAGGAGGCAAATACTTCAAATTTGAACCACGCCCTTTTTTTTTTTTTTTTTTTTTAGAGAACCAGCTATTTCATTATGCTTGGCCAGACCCAATGCCAGAATGGAATTGGAAATGTTGTGATAACCAGGCAATTCTCCAGGGACCACTACACCACTGTATAGTGGGTCGTCCAATGACCAAAAGGTTGGTGGTTCGAATTCTGGCTCAGACTGTCCACATGTCTAAGTGCCCTTAGACAGAATATTGAACCCTAAACTGGTTCCAGTAGGGTCACCAGTAGGCAGTTGCCGACTGGTGTATGAATGTGTATGTGAATGTGAGGCACTCTAAAGCACTTTGGGTGCATAGAATGTGCTACATTAGTGCGGTCCTTTTACCATTACTATGTTGTAAAGCTAAACTTTAATTTGCAGAAGATTTTCCAACGACACCCACTGTTTGAATGTGACATTGAAAATAGAAGGTGAATATATGCAAACAATGGCAGAGCGTGTCCTTACCGTAGAAAAGCATCTGCCTAGAGCCGCTGCAGAGTAAGGATATTTTCTGGACATGACTTTGTCAGTAAACCGTAAACACCAATTAGACGGTGGTGGCAGTGAACTGCTAGCTGCCCTTGTGTGACTCTTTGTCAGGATGCTGGCATAATTATTGACAGGCGGAGTTCATCTGAGTCAACTCTGTCTCCACCAGCAGAGGCTTATACTGAGGCAGCATAGCCCCAGGGATTTCTGGTCACATCTTATCAAGGGGGCGGAGGGTATCGTCATAAACAGGACAGGCATTTGCATATTATAATTATGCCTGCATGCAAAGATGGTCTTCTCAATTACATCCCATTTAAAACTTCCAGTGAAGAAGAATTGAGAAGCACAAACTATTGAAGCTCCATAAACTTTAATTGTCGTAGCTTCCCTAAACAAGACACAGCATTGGGATTACAATGCAAGGCACAGTCATCCACGTCAACTGCTGATTGAACATTTCAGCAAGTGATTACTCTTACCTGCAACCAGTTCTTTTCCATTTCAATATCTTCCCTTACAGATATAATTAATCCACAATGCTGGCTACTGCAGTTCTGTTCAGTATAAGTTAAGCTGGAGGGCTAAAGGAAAGAAAAAAAAAAACGTGAAAAGAAGAAAAAATGAAAATCCTGCAAATTAAATACAAGGTTTGGTCAAATATTTTTGCCGTATCCTTGAGGATTATTCATGACAAGTGATAAATGTCCAATCATGACTGACATAAAAAAGAGAATTACATGGGAGGATTTAGAGGACATATCCGTAATTAATGACAGTTTTACTATTCTGATAACTGCTTTTTACTTCTATATATTTCAGATTAATAACCACATTTTTCATCATTATATTAAACCATTATAATGGAAATATTAGATATGCTGTTGCTGTTAAGAGTCGATCCACATTGTGCACAAATTGCCTAAATATGTGAGCCAAAAAGGGGGGAAAAAAAGATCTGGACTGTTTTCCATCGGTTAGCTGTCATAATTAATAGAATAAACAAGACAGTGCACTGCCCTCAGATTTACAATGGCCACATGCCGATTTTCAGTTTGCTGTGAGTGGATTTGCAGGGCTCTGCAGTCACAGAAGAACAGTCTAAGGCCACATTTTGCACTGACGACAATGCAGCAACACTGATCAATACAGGAAATATTGCTTTACCTGTTTCAAATGATGCATAACAATGAGCCTGCAACCTGTGTAGTCACCTATATATTTATTTTTACTAATAAAGGACTCAGCATGCATATTTTATGAGGCGACATGCTTGAGTAACAAAGAACAATGTGTTCTATGGGTGTTGTGCTTTTGTTGTTGCAGGTTTCCCAACACCTTTTACATGACTGAAATATTTGCCAAAAGTAAAGAAAAAAAAAAAGAGCACAGAGCAAAGAAACCATGATAAAAGAAGCAGCTGCTAGCGAATGATACTCAGGAAGAGAGTGACAACCAGCTTATGGGATTTCTATTTCCAGACATAGTTATGTTGAAATTCTGCAACGGTCAGTGACAGCAACGGGAAATTTACAAACAATGTAGCTGCATGATTATCTGTTGCTGCATGTGTTCCCATGTGGTGAGTTCTGTTTTCTCACAGATGCATGCCAATTTGTCCTCTACACACATCACTTTGTCTTCCGCCTTTTGGTGTTTTATTTCATACTGGTCTTGGAGGGTTTTTTTTTTTTTGTGGGCATAGATACCTCATGCCCTTCTCCGGTACAGGGGAGCTGCACAGCCCCTCTGAATTGATGTCTTATGGTGCCACTTTGTGCTACAGTGATGCTGTTGAATCCACACTTGGTTTCAAATCCTCCTCCCAAGGCTCCTATGCTGCATTGATCCTGCTCTGTATGTGCCCTTGCAAGGTATTATGTATGCCTGTTATGTGCCTTGCCGCCACAGCAGACTCCATAGCAAAGAGGCGATTTATACTCCACAGCGAAAATATATCAAATGGCAGAACTTAAAACATTTCCTGGCTGAAAAAAAAAAAAAAAAAAAAATTGGTTTTCAACCGAGACTGCTGTTCATTGATCATAATCATTATTTTCATGTAATGCTGTTATTATACATGACCGACTTGTTCTATATCAGAGAAACTATGTCTGAAACAAATACCATGGACCATCTGTTTGCAAAATATTTTAAATCAACAAAAGCTGGTACAAAAACACCATATTTGTTCCTCCTTCAAAAACATGAACACATACACACCATCATAAAGCAGTGTTTTTATTTATTTATTTTACATTTTTTTCCCCCCATTACACATATGGGTACATTTACCTCTGGCTTTTGTACTGTTACCTTAAGTTGTTCCCACCGTTGCATGCTGAATGCCTCATTCATCATTTTGCTTTTTAATCACACACAAAGTAAATTTTCAATGTACTTTTTTGTTTGTGACCTCAGCATCATCCAATTAAAGAAGACTACTGAGATTTATTGCCAAAGCGATCCCCATGAATAAATCTACTGTAAAAACTGAATGAAAAAAAAAAAAAAAATGACAGACTCACATTGCCCTAATTGATATAGAAGACGGAGACTGAAATTCAGTCATGGCTGTAATGCCTATGACTATGTGTTACAACAGCACCGGGCTCAATGTGATTCACTCAGTGCACGCAAATAATGGACCACACAGCTTCAATTTGACACACTTCATAGGAAAACCTGTACAAAGCAGGTTTAGGCAGAAGTTGTGTCAAACAAAAACAGTGGGTATTAGAAAAATATACACAGTAGAACGCATGTAATATTCACTAATCCCGTCTCTGTGTCAAAAAAACTAATGTCAATAATTGTGGCGCGGTAAATATAGCAGGCATAAGGTATGAACTTATCTACAGTTGGCTTTGCACCAAAAGACATACGCAAATTAAAGTCAACACAAGCTGCTTTCAATGATATAATTGTATCACCAAGAACCAGTCATTATGCACCAAAGCTTATATTATTTGCTGTGATTCTCCTGAAACACCTGAATTTTGTTTTTAAGGTTTGCTTTGTGTCGTCCTTATTATTTTTTGGTTTAATTGATGGGCTAACGGTGCACATTGAAGGAATTCACTGTGTATTTGCTCATGTTCTGAGTCAATGTAATATTTAAAGGGGCAAAACAAGCTGTGTCCCTCTTGAACCAGCCTGAGGCTAAACAGGAATCAGCAGAATCAGTCTGCGATACCAGGATTTTAGTGTTAAAATAAATATCAAGGCATGCTCACTGCCAGAATGAAATCACCTGAAATAATTAAGATCTATCCTGAATTTGACACATACGAGTGGCTGTAAATGAGGATGATATTTATACTCGGGCATAGATTTGCATATGGACAGAAAGGGCATGTCTTTATCAATATTGACTGTGTTTGTATTGTCCTTGTGAAGATGAAGTATGTTTATTATGCATGTACTGTACTGTACTTTGTCATGTCACCACTAAAATAAATAAATAAATAAATAACCAAGTGGCAAATCCTGCCCCTCACACATATTGTAGGTTACTTCATCATGTCTATGCATGTACTGATGTCAGCATATCAATAGCCTCTATATATGTTATAAATTTGAAGTAAATTGAAACAAAATTGATGCATTTACAGACATTTAAAATTTTGCCCATTATAAGTAACTCTGAGAAAAAAAGATTTTTAACAGTCACAAAAAATGTGAACTTTGACCTAACTTTCTGAAATTATAACCAAGTCTATTCTGGATCACTGGTAATCTATAAAACCAATTTGGTATGAATTCAATCTATAGATTTGGTGCTACATGTGAAAATCACACATTAAAAGTCAATATGGGGAAAAAAGATTTCAAATTAATTAAAAACTTGAACTTTGACCTATTTTTTCCTAAAATGTAATCAGATCTATTCAGGGTTAAATCTATAACTCCAATTTGGTGTGAATTGAACCAATAGTTTTGCCGCTAGAGTGTTAACAAACAAACAGAGCTAAAAACAATACCCCTTGTCTCCCCTTAGGGGGGGAGGGGGGTAATATATAAATAACTTGAAGCTGTCATCATCGAGCCTTTTTATTAACTGGTGTTCGTTAACCACATTAGTTCATGTTAATCATCCTGTCTGTCTCACATGTAGACAAACAGTCAGCCTACCAGCAAAAATAAATAGTGAAACAGTTGGACATATCAAATAAGATTAATTTCAGTTTCTATTAATTCCATGAAAATGTCAATATTTTATGTGGGAAACAGAGCCGGAGTTTAGAGAAAAAACATGCCTCTTCATGGTTTAAGCTGAGGTGAAAGTATGCGGTCTGTGTTTACCTGTGGCCAGACAAACATAGACCAGTTTTCAATGATGGGATTTCAATGTTGCAATGAAATGAAACCATGGGGGTGTTGACAGACTTAAGGCAAACTTCTGTAATCTGAATTATTTTATGGAAGTTGGTCACAAAACTGGGTATGAGCAGCCTGTAGCCTAGCCTTTTTTCCATTTGACATTCTGTCGTTATCAAAATTCTTACAGGGTTTCTGCGGGTTATTAAAATGCATTAAAAGTCATTAAATAGATTTTGTGAAAATTAAGGATTTAAATGGCATTAAAAAGATTTAAATTCAATGTCTAGAGGCATTAAAAGATTAAATACACTTGATGGGAAAAAGGCATTTTTATTCACGATTTATTTTGATCATGTAAATTGCATGCATTTAATCATTTTGATTGGAAGTATAAGTGTGATGATTGACAGGCGGAACCCTTTAATTGGCTATTGTTTACGGCCTTGGAATACAACATGTTGTGAGCGTGCTCATGCTGTGACGAAAGAGCGGAGGGAATATTAGCAAATGTCAAAAAAAATGGGAAAATGCAAGTTTCAGCAGAAGTGATTGGAGGAGGAAGTACTCAGAATGTGATTGAAGCCTGTCGACGTTAAACTGCCATAAAACTATATAGAAAACTGTATCTGCAGTTGGACACGGTCATTAAATTGGTTTAAAGTGTAAATGAAATGTAAGTAAATTAGATTTGCTGATGCCTGCAGAAACCCTGCAATATTATAATGTTCAAATCTCAAACAATTTCCCTCAGTTTCATGTCAATTACCAAATTAGTCAATATTTATTTTGATCATTGTTTTTTTTTAAGATTAAACTTCATAGATTCTATATATATAATAGTATTTCTGGGTTGTAATCAAATACTTTTTCACCACTTTCTAATATTACATAAACCAAACAATTACTTAAAAGACAATTTTTTTTAACACTGAAAATTATTGTAAGTTTCAGTCTAACAGCAACCAATACATGGACTCTCTTGAGCAGAAAACAGGAAATAAGCTTGATAGCAAGTGTTTAATTTAAGCAGCAAAATAGCAACATAATTGAAATTGTAGTGAATGGTAGAGACGATGGTGACATTTAAATACCTGGATACATCACCAGTTATTACCTCTGCCAAGGAGGTTATGTTTTTGCCAGGGTTTGTTAGTTGGTTTGTTAGTTAGCAAGATAACTCAAAAAGTTATGAACGGATTTTAATAAAATTTTCAGGAAATGTTCGCTCTGAGATCCAGGAATTTGTTTAATGATTTGATTTGAAATGAGGCATTTAATGAATCATTGTGTGGGGAGTCCGTAAGACTGACTGGCTCCTCAGCCAATAAGGAAGCACAACAGACATGGAGTGAGAATGAGGAGGTGGGACTAAAAAACAACAAAGGGGGCAGAGTGAATTTGGTGATGGGCAGAGGAAGCTGGTGTCGCTCCCCAGGGAAGAAACTTTTTTTTTGTTTAACAGACAGTAAGTCAGTTTCCGAGTGTGTTTGGAGCAGCCCGGGAGTGGTGACAGCTGGCGACTCTTGGCGAGAAGATGGCGCTGGGGTCCACGAATATTGTCCTGCTTTGAACAAAGTTAAAAGTTTGGCTTCCTCATTTCTAGTCCCCCCCTCCCCCCCACCGTGAGTATTCCCTACCACTTGACGTCATCCAGACAACACTGGCCTACGGGATATAACTGAACTTATTAATACCCCCTCGTTATACTGCGAATATTCCCTCAGCTGGATTTATCAAAGTGAAACTGACTACTAATTGCTTTAAGAAGAACGTAGAAGAACTGTGATACTGTTGTGAACTGTACATGTATGTATGCTATTTTTTTAAGGTGTTTTGTTGTAAGGGCTTCAATTGTGGCAAGTCTAATGTTAGTTTAAATAGCATTAGGTTCCTGTTTACTCCTATAGTGGCTTTAAATGTGTGACCTGGACTGTGCTGCTTGGCGGAGGTTTGCGCTCCCTGCTTTTCTAGTTTTTACTTATCTTCTTAGGACCCAAATCTTAAATGAATGCGGCACAAACAGAAATTTTATTCAGTAAATCCTGTGGAGATGAAGCTTTGACTCACTCAAAGAATGTAAAGACTCAAAAAAACAAAACTCATGTAGAATTTAGCTGCAGTCTTGTAATAAGTGACCCTGTAAGATTCCCAGTCTGTGTCTGAAAACGCCATTTAGATAAATAAATAGATACATAAATATACTAATTATGTGTTTCCACGCACTAGTTTGGAACAAATAATTCAGGCTGTAGCTCTAATGAAGAGAGTAGAAGGAACAGACTATTTAGTTGTGATTTTCCATCTAAAATGACTGTGATGTCATAGATGAAACAGAGGATTAGTCCACACTATGACTAGGTGTGTTTTCACATTTCGTCAGGATGTCTGGGACGCCGTAGTAAACAGCTGATCAATCTAGTCAGTTAGATATTTACTCCATCAGAATGAGTCTGGAAAATATGTTTATATTGCCTCTATGCTCAATTACTGTTTTATAAAAATATGTATTGTAAGATGGGATGATATTTAAGAGTAAATTTGCTCACTGTCAGGTAGCAGCACAATCAGTGCTTTTATTTGTAACAAGCACGAAGTTAAACATGTTAAGTGTTCACAACAGGATAGCTATTGTTTGGCCTATGGTTCTCACTCATAGTGCAGTTTTACAAAAATACAAAATAAATACAAATAGGCCAATAAACATTGCCATACACATTTTAAGTCATTACTAATACTAACACAACAACCCAACTGAACTTCTGCACATCAAAATAACACATTTATAACAACATGCACTGCGGCAAATATGCCACAGTATAAACCACCTCAAACTAAAAGAGTTCATTGATTTTTTTTTTTTTACTTTTTATTATTATTAGTTTTCAAGTTTCCAAATGCCCTTAAATACATTTATTGGAGTGCCCTTATTATGTATAAACATGAGAAGAATCTTCTGGCATATGATAGGACCCTTTGATCAATACGCACACACATCTTTATTCCCTATTCAGACCTTCAGGTGAACTCCCAAACGTCCCTAAAAACACTGGCAACCAAAAGCATCTACTGGTTTAAGCCATTTAATACCTATTGATCCACTTATCCTATTAATACTTGTAAAGAATTGGTGTAAAATGCAGTTGTTCATCTTTTCATGGTCATCAGATATGACACATTTGGACGTTCAAGGGCTCCGTAGTGAATGTGGAAACACCGTCATCTTCTGCAATGTTGTTTCACCAGTTAAACCCATGGAGTTGGATCAATAACAGTGGATGGACACACATATGTTGTGTTCAGTTATTTAAATCTTTGCTGAAAAAGTCACTTTTTCTTGAGTTTTCTCTGTTTTTGATGTAATAACTGTCAGTTTTTATCAACATCTATATGATCAGTGAATTAAATAGAGGAAAATAGCTGACTGTCACTGAAAAAAAATTAAAATATAGAGGATAATATTGTATTAAATTATCAATATATTAACTCATGAAGATCCAAACAACCACTGGCAATCAAAAGCATTTATACTTTTACTTTTACTTCACTACATTTTGTGGCAGTTATCTGTACTTTCTACTCCTTACATTTTGGAAGTTGTTACTCGTTACATTATTAACATCTTTTCTTCTAAATATTTTGTTTTTTGTTTTACTTTTTGCACACACACTATTGGCACCAATCTTTTCAATACACATAATATTGCTTATGAGCACTGAGCAGTGCATAAATAAGTATGTCTACATTCTTTATCATAATGCATAATGATCTTCTAGAACACAGATGTCAAACATTTGGCCAAAAGGGTCCATTCTGGCACCTCAGATGAATTGGTGAAATGCAAAAATGACACTGAAGATATGAGCAATCAAGGAAGTTAAAAGTCAATTTAGGTCAGTTTAATCTAAAGTGGATCAGAACCAGTAAAATACTATCAGAATAACCTATAAATAAAGAAAACTGCTAATTTTCGTCTTTGTTTTAGTGTAAAAAAAAAAAAAAAAAGTTAAATTACACAAAAATGTTTACATTTACAGAATATCCTTTTATTAAAAAATGTGAATAACCTGAAATCTGATACAAGTCTGTGGAATTTGACTAATATTTTGCCTGTTATTTAATATTGTGTGTATTTGTAGATCCACTGTGGTCTGGACATTATAACAAACATGTATATATAATAAATTAAAGCATAATATTGTTAACATTGCACTTATTTTACTTAAGAATTTTCAGGTTGTTAATTTTGTTCATGTTATATTTGAGTACAATTCATAAATGACAACATTTTCATTATGCAATTTAAATGTTTTCACTCAAAATTTATTATCCTATTACTTCCTTTTCTTTCTTTTTTTTTTTTTACTGGTCCAGCCCACTTTATACCATATTAGGATGTATGTGGCCCCTGAACTAAAATGAGTTCGACACCTCTGTTCTAGAACATTAGTTTAACAGTTGAACCCATGGAGTTGGATTATGAACAGTGGATGGACACACTGGGTTTTATGTTAATTTATTGATAACTTTTGATTTGAATTGATAATTAAAAAAAAAAAAGATAACTTTGCTGGAAAAGTCCCCTTTTCTTCAGTTTTCTCTGTTTCTGATATAATAACCCTCAACTTTTATCTGAGCTTTTATGAACATATACATGATCAATAAAATAATATATCGAAAAGTACCTGATTTACACACAAAAAATGCTAAATATAGAGGATAATATCATAATAAATGGTGGTAAATGCCTTAAGAAAGGCTAAGTAGAAAGAAAAAGTCACTTGGAAACAGCCATAAGAGTAGCACTGGTCTTTGTGGGTTAACATTTGGTGCTTTTCCACGACATGGTTCCGGCTCTACTCTACTCTACTGGACTCTACACGGCTCTACTCTACTCAGTATTCCTGTGGTGCTTTTCCACTTCATGGGACCGGCTCGTCTCAGCTTGACACGTTACTCATTGCGTACTTTCTCGTCCGTCACCAAAGACTGAATCTACGTGACCGTCTATGGTGTCGTTTTGTTCTGTCATCATATGGATAATGTTTCGCTATTTACTGTCTACTTCCGCATCTGATGTTTGTAAATCACGGGTCACAGAGAAAACTGTCTGTCCAATCACTGTCTGCAGTGTCATGAGGCGGTACCAAAAAACTAGCATCTGGTCCCAGATTCCAGGTCCTTTTTCGTAATGGAAAAGTGAAAGAGCCGTGTAGAGTCGAGTAGAGTAGAGCTGGTACC
>JAPSES010073949.1:0-10783 GCA_029822895.1 Maxillicosta whitleyi
TATGTGTAGTTTGGACAGGGTACCAGACTCCAACATTCAGTGGAATAGTATGAAAGAGGATCCACACCTCTATTTGGACAAAAATGCACATTTACTTGACATACAGAATGGAGTTGACTCTTGAGTCTGTCAGTAGTGGCTTCATTTCTGTTTGTATGAGGAGCCAGAGGGGGAAATATTTCACCGGGATCACAAACTCAACCGCATTTGAAATCAAAGCCGGGACGCCTTGCCTTCACTTGCCCTGCCACTGGAACATTTTCCCCTTATCTTAGCTGTGTTCACCACGGGTGGGCAGACGTGACAGTAAATGGTAACCCACCCCCTGAAAATGAGTGCAATATCTGTAGCTTGGCTGAGCAACCCTGCCCTATAGCATCCGGCAAACATAGTAACTTTTCAGAGAGACATGTTCGATGCCAGGTTCTGCCTTTTTTTTTGTTTTTTCCCCTCCCTGAGAGTTTGGCAGTGTACACACGCAGGTCTAGGCGAGGAAAATTAATTCTACATTCTGGCTCTCAGCCCACCAAAGTGACAACAACTAGGAGGACGAGGACCACGACTTTAGCCTACTATGAAATGGTACTTCTTCTCCAAGATTAAGGGGGAAATTCCAGATATGTTTTTTTGTTTTATTTCACTCTAGTAACTCTTTAAAAATGGACATGTCACCAGTGACACACCCTGTGCATATGCAGTTTGGATGGCTGTAATGCTTTCACTGTTTGTTCAATTGGAAAAATTTCTAAAAACTGACACATTGCACTTAATAGGTTTTTTTTTCGGTCATTATGGTAATTTCACTCACACCTGTACTAGACAATGGAGTAAAAGTAGTTTTAGCAGAATTCTAACATGCAGGAAATTGTAAATGACTGCTAGATTTTGAAAGTTGTAGGGGGCCGGACCATTTTAAGCTTAGGTTTAAAGGGTTAATGTATTCATGCTAATTGTCTTCCTTTGTTCGTTTTTACCCCAACCCCCAAAGGTGAGGCAAAAGGGTATTATTGTTGGTTCAGTTTGTTTCTTTGTTTGATGGTTAACACTTTAGCAGCAAAAATATTGGTTGAATTAAGGCTAGTGACTTTCATTTTGTCTTCTGTTAATGTAATTATACTTTTATTTTGTTCAATATGTAGTTGTTGATGTGTCCTCCTCAGAAGCGTCATCCAATCAAATAAAATTTTATTTATATAGCGCCAAATCATAATAAACGTCATCTTATGACACTTTACATATGGAGCTGGTAGAAACCAGACTCTGAGGCCAATTTACAGAAACCCAACAGAATCTTCCTTTTAACAGGATGACTGTCTGCCTTGACCAGTTGGGGTAAAAGAGAGAGGGTAAAGGTCACATGAATGCAATTCATGGACAGTTTGTCATCAGATAATTACATGTATGGAACTATATGATAATACTCACACAACTATATGCATAAATGAGTGATGATGGTGATGATGATGAAGGCAGAAGAGGGGCAGGACCACAGCAGCAGGTCCAGAATTGGTCCATGGAGAAACTTGGGATGATCTTGGGAAAATCTGTGTAAAGCACAGAGACTCCAGGGAAGAAGTCAAGTCAGTAGCATGAATTCACTGGAGCATTAAAATCCAATGTGCTGCTGATGTGTCATTTATCAGCTGGTCGGCACAACAGGCTCTGATTGGTCCATCGTGGATGGCACCCCCCCCCACCTTGGATGGTTGCTTAGTGTAAAAAGTGCCACAGCTCATGCCAATCAGACATATTTGTATTTTTAATGTCAGATAGCGCTTCTGAATAATAACAAAAGAATAATACTATTAGTTGAATTCACATCAAATTAGGTTTATAGATTACCAGTGACCCAGAATAGATGTCATGATGTTCTCCTCCCATTCACCTTTAAAGGGCAAAATTTGACGGTTATAAAACCATTCATTTTTTTCAATTTACATTATACTTGCTACATATATAGAGGTACTTGACATACTGACATTAGCACATGCATAGACATGCTGACATCATCTGGAACGATGCCAAAATGAGCTACAATACATTCAAGGAGCAGGGTTTGTTGCACTTGGCACCACTTATTTTAGTTTTGTCTTTAACTTTATTAAATATTAAATCGTCACGCATTTACACAATGTTTATCTTAAAAGTCAACTTTTTTGTTCTCCTCTCAAAAGAGTTTATAACCATCTTTTTTTCTTTTTTTTTTAAACTTTTTTAGCATATTTCATGAAAATAAAGTCAGTTTGTTATTGCTCCTGTAGAAAAAAGAAGATGATTTCAAAGCCAAAATTTTGCACAGATTTGAGCTAGATTTTGCTCAGTCTGTTTGAATGAATAATGTGCTTACTCTCTTCTTTGTGTTGCCTAATGCCCATTTTCATCTTTTTTTTTTACATTTTGAAGCCCTACTTACAACCTCATTACAGTCCAAAATTGAAATATGAGACTCTCTCCAAAGATATTGTTCAGACGCTTCTCAAAACCAAGGTTATGACGTACTTAGCAATAGAGTACGAGTACATAAGAACAGTAAATTATCACATCATTAGAGAGAAAACAGCAGGAACAAAAGCATAACACCTTTTTACTTCTGTCTAGTCCAAAAACCTTGAAAAGTTTCAGAACATATGAGATGTTATCTAACTTCTTCTACCTTTGATAATTGTCTGAAATTCTCTTATTTTCTGTACTGTAGAATATATACAATCTGTAATATCATCAGTTCTTGTGGTTTCTAGTCATTAAATATGGATCTGATCATTTCTCATGATAGTTCAGGAACTAGTCGGTTACTGCTCTCTAATTATTATTATTATTATTATTATTATTATTTATTTTTACTCTGACTTGAGCTCAACATCTTACAATGTCAGTTTGAGAATGCAATATGTGGAGTTCCACAAGGCATGGTTGTGGGACCAATATTATTTAAACTTTCTATAAATGACATTTTTTCCATGTCAAGCATGCTGAAATGCATTGTATTTGCTGATGATATACATTTATTTTGTACTGGAAAATATTTAGTGTTACTACATACAGTTGGTATTGATGAAGATATGATTTTATTATGATAAGTTATCTTTAATTGAAAATAAAATAAAGTTAGTGATTATTCTTAGGTGATGGGAATGCTGAAAATACTAAACTATAATTAAATGGAGTTTATGGAGCACCATTTAGGTGTCATCATAGTTAGCGAACTGTGTTGTAAACCCCATATTAAGTATATTAAAAGTAAATTGTCCAAATCTATAGGCATACTGTACAAACCAAGGTACTATTTAAAAAAAAAACAAAAAAAAAAAAACACCCCAGACAGGATCTATTGTGCTTTGAAATTATGGACTTGATAATGAAATTAAGTTGTTAACTTCTCTGACAAAGTTAAAAATGTCTTTAAGTATAAGATAATTCTGGAATATTAAGTTGAAATGATATATATGTTTTAGCTTTTGACTTTTTTATAGTTATAATGAGAATGTTCAATGCTGTTCACATTTTGTTTAATATAAACTTTTGCTGCCAGCCTATTTCTTTCTTTCTTTTTTTTTTTTAATCCCTTGGAGGGGTACAGTATAATCATTTTGTCATCATTCCATCTGTCTATTCAACGCCATAATTGCATTATTATTATACTGTGGATGCATCTTGGCATGGAGCAGACAAGGTGACCTCACCTACTTTTTCAGGGTCAAGTGGCCTTGTGCAGTAATGATATCTGAATACATTCAAATAGAAATGTAATATGTTTTACACAAAGATCATTTAATTAAATATAGGGCAGTAAGTTTCAGCATATTCTCACACTATATCAGGGGTATTAAAAATGCACAGCATACTATGTTATATTTTTTATACTAATTATATGTGCAATAATTCATGTATAAACCAAAATAAAGAATGTATTCATTCAACTTCACTATGACGCAGCAGTCACTACCCTTAACATTCCGACTACCCAATGCAGCAATTTGTTTCTTTATTAAAAGTTAATCCATACATAATATCCTCCACATCTTAAGCTCTACAGATTTGACACAGCACAATAAAGGTACTATATAATGTCAGCGTCGGTGTCCCCAATGACATCTAAATCCATAACCTCTGTAGCCTCGCTGCTGCGCTACCTATTCAGAAAATCATGTTGCTCTTTTATTGTTTGAGTCCCTCGAGCATGTATGAATCCCGAACACAGATTAACTGGCAAACATCCTAAGCACAAATCCATTTTAAATTGCTCAAGCGCAGGTGGACAGATGTAGTCACATCCATTCAATAACATTACAATTTCCACTGCGCCCTGCTTTAGCTTGACTTTTTTTTTTTTTTTTTTTTTTTCGGAACATGAGGCACAGTTTGTGCTTCTTGAGCTATTACGCAACATTGCAAGTTTCGAATTAGGTAATGGGTGTCCTAGTATTGCTCGCAAGTGCACAGATGGACAGAGTTCATTATGACTGTGGCCTGTTTATGCTTTATGATTCTGTGAAGACACACTACATGAGCTGATTACACAACGCTTAATATTATCATATTCCGTCAGCTTTTGTTGACATTTATCTTTCCAAACATATTAAGGGAACTGAGCCACGTACTTCTTGATCTTTAATACACTACAGAGACGGGAACATTCGAAAACAGCTGTGAAATAACTGAAATTAGATTTGCTTAACGTTGCCCATGCTATCTGCTGTTTCAAGTGCACTTCAAAGGTGTGCCATTCGCTATTCTTTCATTCCAAACCGCCAGTTTGTGTTGTATTTTATGATTTTCTTTTTATCTTTCCCTGTCCACTTTTATCAATTCCTTATATGTTGCCTGTAATTTAATTACAGACATGCCTGTTTGGCTACTGGGATGCTCTGGTGAAGCAGTAGGAGGTTAAACGCCTCACTTAAGGGCTTGTAAGTGGTGGTAGACGTCTGGGAGGAATGCCTTGCCAATTTGATTCCCCACTGAGATTTCCAGGAGTGTTTCCTTGATCCGTGACTGTTAAATTCTAACTACTACAACACAGATTATTGCTTATGCATGGGAAGGCAGATGGGTCCACGCAGTGTTGCGCAACTTACTTCCAAACTGCAATACAATATTTTTCAATTGATTTCAAATGGGGTCACCTGAAATTAGGGGTGGGTATTGGCAACAACCTCATGATATGATACATATCCCGATACAGAGGTCACGATCTGATATGTATCGCGATATAATATGTGCATTCTGGATGGTACATGGTATTCAACGCAATATGCATCCTGATATTTCAAGCCTACACTTTTTTTTTAATTTATTATTATTATTATTATTTTTTTTTTTTACAATTTTTACTTTTTTAACATTTTAAAGAAAACAGACACGTATACCCAAATGTTATGTTTTTATTTATTGTAGAGCAACAATTCCACTATAGTGCATGTAAAACACAGCATTAAGAACTTGGCTGTTGTGCACAAATAAAGATGGCTTTGATAAACTTAAAACATGCAAAGTCAGATGCCGTTTCAGAAACTTTATAAACTAATTGTTTGTTGCATATGAAATATCGATACTGACGCCTCCATATCGATACGTGTATCGTGAAGAGGCCCCAATAATATATCCCAGTATTGATATTTTGAACACACCCCTACTGGTGTAAAACTATTGCACAACTCTAAATCCATACCAAAATATGTAACATCGCTAGAATCAATAAAACCTCCATCAATAAAGTATAAAATGTGGGATAAAATGGGATAAAGTTAAATAAATAATAAGCAGCAGTTTTCACAGTAACAATGTAAACAGTTGAGATTTATTTAGAACAGAGATGGAGGAGGGAGCGGGATGATAATTTAAAGCTATATTTTGTTATTATACTGGATTTAGAAGACAATTTAAAGTTTTGATTTAGTTTATTTCACAGATGTACTCCTCTAATTGACTTTTATGTTTATTCTACACTTAATTTTCTTAAATATTTAATTCCTCCTTTAATTTGATCATTATTTTTGCCTGGGCTCAAACGTCTCCTGTTTCCTGTTGGGAGGACCAGGGACAGCGGTCCGGGCTCCCCCAGCATCAGTTCAATGTGTTGGTGGAAAATAATGCAATTATGGGCGTAAACATGCTGCGACATGCGTGACACCACTTACGGAGTGTGTGTGTCATAAAGGGAATCACAACGAATGTGTCCTGTAATAAACGCTAACGGAGGCGCCGCAGAATGGTCCAGATCCCTGTGGTGAGGAGGCTGCATTTCTAAACAAGCGCAGGATAAATAACTTTAGTGTCAGGGCGGTGTTTATGTCGGCTCAGACCCAGTCGAGAAAAAGTGGAATTTGTGCCCCCCCCTCTCTCTTTCTGAGCACCTCTGCTGTAAACAAGAGCATGTTCCTGGAGAGTTTGTTTATATGAGAGAATCCCAGCGCCTGCACTTGGACAAATAACCCAATACCAGATCCACCATGACATCTAAACCCAGAGGACTGCCTCCCATGTTTTGGCAGCTCAGGGTGCTTGTAATGGGTGCTGACAGAGGCTGACCGGACCTGCACCTCCTTATTTGCCTGTATGTTAGACGTGCACACAGGCAGGACGGTGTGTGTTTGTCTGAGGGGAATGGAGGCGGCGGAGGGTTTGGGCTGGAGGGGGAGGGGGGAGGGGGAGTCGGTCTGTTCTGGTTGGCTGCTGAATCACTCAAGGTGATTGTGAAGAACACACACACACACACACACACACACACACACACACACAGTCTCACCGGCCAGACCAGGGAAGGTTAAAAGAAGTCAGAGCTGATCAAACAGACTGACTCTGTATGCTCACCGCCTCTATTTCTTCTCTTCCTCATGCCTTCCTCTTCCTCACCCCGACATCTTCATTAAGAATAAATCATTACCTTTATGTTTTGTTTTTGTTTTGTTTTTTTTGGGGGGGGCAGACTTTAAACACTCTTTTATCTTGATGAATTTTGAAAGCCGTCTTATCGTCTGCGTCTGCTCTGTATCTGTGTGGTTTAATGTGTCCCTCAAGGTCTTGGGATAAGAGTGTTAATAGGACAAAGTACAACACCTGTGCGCCCCCCCCCCCCCCCCACAACAACAACAACACCACACCCTCAGATGTGTGTGTATTGGAACACCGTGAGGACGCTTTAGCAGAGGCGCAGTGGTTTTACAGCACTGCGAACACACCGGCTCGGGTTTGTGCGTGTGTTGTTGCCGACGGGGACCAGCGCCGCCGCAGACGTGCAGACCAGCGGCCGCCTGCAGCATACAAACAAGCTCTCTGGGGAAAACCAATCTGGGGGCTGAAATGACTTAGGCTGGGGAAATAAACAACAGCAGGTCATAAACCAAAACTGACTGAAATGGAGGGCTGGAATGAGGTTCTCTGTCTTGTCGGGTTATTTATTTGTCACTCAGGAGAGCCTTCGGTTCTACAGACACAGAGACACGCTGATGTCATGTGGCACCACAATAATCATCACACAAAGTTTTGATGGCCAGCTCGTCTCTCGCTGAAAAGGAAGAATGAAGGTGTCACTACATCATTTCCATGACTAAGTGTACAAAACATTGAGGCTGATAGCAGGTACTTGGATCGTGAGTTCATTATTTATTTATTTATTCTCTGTTCTTTTCATGTTTTGTTCGTGCCTGAGCAGAACCCCAGTTTTCTCTGTACGCGTACACGGAGAAGAACACGGCCATTCACAGCCGGATCATCTGGTCATGTGACTGGAGCCCAGATGGCAAGTACTTTGTGACATCCAGTCGGGACAAAAAGGTAGTTTTCCAACACCCAGGCTAAATGTTTTACTTATGATTTAACCCATAAAGACCCAAACATCCACCAAGACATTTACTGATAGAAATGTTTAATACCTGTTGATCCAATAATCCTATCAATACATGTAAATAATTGGTGTAAAATGCAATTTGTCATTTTCTCACGGTCATCAGATATGATCCATTTGGATGTTCAGAGGCTCTGTAGTTACCATGGAAACACCGTCGTCTTCTACAACATCGATTCACCAGTAAAACCCATGGATTTGGATCATTGAGCCCGTTTACATGCACCGATATCCCGATCATTATTCGATTCCTGGAGTTATCGGATTAATCAAGTGATCGTGCAAACAGGATAATCAGATTTATCTCATTCTTTTACACCTATGCATATTTAAACACAATTAAAAATAGTAGAGAACGGAAGGTACATAGTCAGACATGAGCAGAAGACAACAGGAAGTTTAAGTCTACCATCACTACGTACGTATGTACTCTGAAAGAAATCCGATCATGGACTCTAGCATCTATAGCCTGGGGTGTTTTGCTTCTATGTTTGGTGTTTGACTTCTATTTGTCATGAGTCAAGGCCCTGTGAATCAGAACAGATTCTCATTGAGAAATACAGACGGCTGGCCAGACTAGAACGTCTAAACCAGGGTTGTTCGAGTATTGCATTTCTTAAGTGCATGTAAATGCACTAGACAATTATCCGATTACTCCCAGATATCAGACTTTTATGGTCATGTAAACAGGCTCAATGACAGTGGACGGAGACACTTGTTTTATGTTCAATTAATGAAAAAGTCACTTTTTCTTCAGTTTTGTCTTTTCTTGATAGAATAACCCTCAACTTTAATCTGAGCTTTTATGAACATGTACATGAAATATAAGCAGCTGCAGCTCAGTGGGAACGGCCAACCTGGACACCAAAACATTACTGACTTGGTGATTGGCAGATAGGTGATGGGCGGAGCCTCAGAGCAAAACACAAAATGACGACATAAACATTATTTCTGTCCTGACACGTGACTTTTCAAGTGTGAATATTCTGGCTGGACTGCTATTGTCAGTGATATCAGGATTTGAAATGAACATGATTCCTTAATATTTGATGACATTCAGGGCTATTTTTAGTCTGGTGAGCGCCAGACTAAATCACAAGTGAGATTTAGTCTGGAGACCACCCATTCATTTTCTCTTAGAGAGTTGTGGTTTCCGTAGCCGTTGATTGGGCGGTACGAATGTCTATCACTTGCCTTGCGCGATGACATGTGCAGCGTGTAAACGACTCTAACGCTAAACGCTGTTCATCTTTTAAAGTGAACTTAGGTTCTAAACTGTTTAAAACACTGTCCAGAGCTTCTTCCAAAGATAGCTTCGCATCTGCTGCCGCTGTTTTCTTTTTTCTTATGTATTTATTTATTTTTGTTTACAATGTGTGCAATAATGAATGTTATCCTCCTCGTCGAGATGTTGTGTTTTGTAAATGTTCAATAAAAAATATAAAAAAAATATCTGCTGCCGCCATGATGGATTCGCGAAAGAAAACTACTAATTTCCGTTTGTCGAATAGTACGCGTCATCGTCTTTCGTCCCTCCTCGTTCTGTGATTGGCCCCCAGATCGATGTGAGGATTTCGGCCGTGGTCTCCAGGCTGTCGAGCAGTTCGAAAAGAACGCGCAAGGCAGCGTGGGTACTCCCAGACTAATTGCTAATAGTCTTTTATAGGAATTGATACGAAGGCTTTTAAATATATGACATTTCGAATTTACTACCTTATGTGTCAATTTAAGCTCCCACAATGAAAAGGAAAAATTAAATGTAATGTTTCCACTGATGCAGAGTGTATAAATGTCCATATTATTATATACAATGAAACATCACAGTCCAAATGACTTCAGTATTTGGTTGAAATGTAGTAACGCCCAATTGAAAAACAGCTGTGAATAGACTGATAAATGTTATCTGTCGGTGACTAGTCACTGAATCTACTCGGCACATGCTTTAGGTGCATGTGTGTTATTGTGCGTCTGTGGAAACACATGTACTAGGCTTCCACCCAATGATAAGCAGCTCATTAAAACAGCCGGTGTGTTTTTGCCAAGTTCTCTCAGCTTTGGGGACATTACTCTGCGATAGACACCACTATTTGGGAGAAGGGGGATATCATTTACCGTCGCACAAGTCCGAGGAGCCACTTACGCGTGAAAGGCAGATGTGTTTGTACTGTAAACAAGAGAGGGTAGATGAGAGTGGCACAGAGCCATGCCAAGAGATCCTGTAATGTCTGCCAAGGGGCTACAGTGCTAGACTTCATGAAAAAAACGTGGACAGAAACAATGCTTTGCATGAAAGCACAATAATACATGTTTATGTAACGCTGTGCCGCTGTTTGCCAATGGCACACACCTGTTGGAGGAAGTGTGAGCTATTTTCATTCTTTTAAAACATCCACTTGGCATGAAAAATATCAGGAAATATTCAACACATTCCCTGGCCGCCAAAGAGCAATTTTCGATCAAATTCATGTCGTATTCAAGCATCTGCTGAGTTGGAGAAGTTTTAAAATCTGCATCTGTTTGGGAAGTTTCTTCACAACTTAATTTAAATGCTTTCCTTTTCTTTTCTTTTCTTTTTTTTTTTGCTTTTCTTTATATCATGAAGGCATCTGTCTGCAACCTGTTTCCTACAAAGCCTTCAACACTCACAGGACAAATGATGTCAGATGTGCTTTTACTAATCTGTTGTTTGCACTGGTCACAATTATACTGATTAAATGAGTGGTGTTTCCCTTATTTACCTAAGGAGCAGGAGGGATCAAATGCCTTGCTCAATGTCATGCCAGGGAACAGTTTCTCTGCTGGTCCTGGGAATTGAACCAGCGTCCCTTCACTGCCTGCTTCTCCAACCCTCTAGGCCACAGGTAGTAGAGATACTTTATTGATCCCGAAGGAAATTAAGGTGTCCAGCAGCAGATACACAAAATACACAAGACACATATT
>JAPSES010073950.1:0-10783 GCA_029822895.1 Maxillicosta whitleyi
ACTTATAATAACCCTCAAATATTATATATATATATATTTTTTTTTTTTTTTTTAATTTTATATAGCCTTAACCCTAAACCTAACTGTAACCCCATGAAAAGATGCAGATTAAAGTTCACATCACACATATACAGACAGAGGATGACATCAGCACAGACAGACAGGATGACATCATCAACATAAGATTTAATATGCATGAGGGGCGGGGCTTGTTGTGCCTGAAACCACTTGTTTTGAACTTTAATTTGTTATTATTTTCCTCTTTTTTTAATCTTTTTTTTCCACACCTGTAGATGCAAAATAAACAAATAAATCAGATTAGGACGTTGAAGATTACACATGTATTAATCAGATTTCTCATAATCAGATTAGTGCTATTTCCTGATAAAGTACATTATAATGTAAAATAAAAATCACTTGAATTGTCTTTTTTTCCCCCGGTGGGACATGGACGTTTTAACTCAAACACATTGGAACGTGAAAGGTACATTAGAGCCGTGCAGGAGAAAACAGAACAATCATCTTTTCTCCTCCAACGGAACATTTTTATACTTTTTAATAATCTTTGCCAGATGACGGAGCACCAGGTGGACGCTCTAAATAACTTCTTTGCGAACGCCCCGTTTGCCCGTAGCTTTCTAATTTCCTCTCCTTGTCACTTTTTGTTGTCGCTTTTGTATTACTTTAATCGCTTCTGTGACTGATGGGGCAAAAACACACTTTCCCCAAACGTTAATCCCATAATCATTTCCCCTGGCAACCGGCTAACTCTGATAGCTTTCAGGTTTCGGTGATTTATTCGGGGCTGTAGTGATATTGCTTTTTTAAGTCGGCCCATTTTCCAGGAGCCTCTCGGGACGTCGCGTTCTGCTGGTTTTTGTCGCAGCAGCGCCGAAAAACAGGCAGAAGCTTCGAGTTTTTGGGCGTCGTTAAGAGACGCCGCGTTATTGGAGCTTCGGCGCAATCACACGATCGCAGTAAAACGAGACCGTTTGGCAGTAAAATGCTAATTAAATTGGACTTTTTATTTAATGTATTGTCTCTGTGAAAGCCTCATTTTACTTTTCTCAGTGTGAAAAGTAAATTGATATTATCAGCAGAGGTTATTTTTCTGCATAATGGTTTCCCCGTTCGTATTTATTTCCAGTTAATTAGCAAATAATCAGCGTTCGCTCAGACTCGTGAGCTGTAACTGGGACAGGGATCGGGCTATTACATTACAACACTGTTCCACTGAAGATATCCATTAACTTTCTTTATTGGGCTCAGCAGCATAAAAAAAAAAAAGAAGAAGAAACAGGCAATCCAATTGTCTCCCATAATTCACTCGCACCCCCCCCCATTCTCTGTGTCTTTGCTCACATCTCCCTCCCAATTACACAGCAAAATGGAACGACGTTTCAATAACAGAGTGTCATGCTTTTGGATTGTGTTCCGAGCCCAAATAATTCAGCTCAATATGGTCTGAAGTGGGCCGGAACAGTAAATATGAACGGGACAAAAAGGAAAACGCAGCGCTGAAAATGTCTACATCTACAAACCAGCCCATAAAAATGTGAATAATGTGAAAAATAGAATGAATTTTAATAATATTCTGCCTCAGTTTATCATTTACACACATGCTTTACACCTTACAGATCACACACCAAAGGAGTGACAGTAACATGGATAATATAAAACCTTTCATGCTCATATTTGTTTGGGATTTTTGCTTGAATTATGCAAAAAAAATAAATAAATAAAAATCGTCCGACGGAACAAATGGTCAGATTTCTTAAACTAAAAATTTTTGAGATCTATTGTCTAAAAATGAATGGAAAAGTTATGTCTTATTTTAGATATTTTGACTAGAAATGAGGAAAAAAAATGTAAGATGTGGATTATTTTCCCAGTGTGTTGTGTTATGGATGTAAAACTGTGACTTATAACCTGGAAAATAAATTATTTGTAAAGATGGTCTCCTGTTAAGTCTTATTCGACAAAGAAAGTTTCTCAGTATCTTTATAGACAGGTGTTTTATTTCTTTAAATTTTTTCCCCTTCTGTATTCCTACATATATGTGTATGAGTGGGGAAAAAATACAGAAAAAACAAGAAATGTTGGAAATGTACAAGACTGTTCTAATAAATCTACTGATGAGTATAAGTAGGATCAAAGGACGACAGAACAGGAAGAAGAAACACTTCAACAAACCACTGCTGCGTTCCAGACGGTTCTGTGAATGATTCCCTGTTCTTCATTTTTATGCCAATAATAGGTTCGTGTACAATGACAATAAGTTGCCATGCAATAATGGAATTAGTGGAATTACCAGAATTACCCAGAGGAAAAACGGAGCTCAGAACCAGTTCTTCTACACCAGTCAGATCTGTTGTTCTCATTTCAGCCTCATTTTAGTTTCCATTTTCTTTCTGACGTCTTTCTAATATTGTTCCCCCAATATTGGAGGGAATGAGTAAGACATGAGTCAGATCGGAGCTACGTGGGCTCATTATGAACTGTGAAGGAAGTGAAGCAGCGTCCTGAACACCTGAGCTCCAACTGTGTTTACTAACGCTTCCTGTTAAAATGCTTAAATAATGTCTTTTAAATTAACTTTAAAATCACGTTTTATCGCTGGTGATTTTAATGTCTCTTCACTTTTTTTTTTGTTTTGTTTTTAGATTTTAACTTTGTCTTTTAACTCCGCTCCTGTGACGCTTTTATGTTTTATGTAAATCACTTTGAATTGTATGTATATATGCATGTATGTATGTATGTATGTATGTATGTATATATGTATATATGCATGTATGTATATATGCATGTATGTATGTATATATGTATGTATGTATGTATATATGCATGTATGTATGTATGTATATATGCATGTATGTATGTATATATGTATGTATGTATGTATATATGCATGTATGTATGTATATATGTATGTATGTATGTATGTATATATGCATGTATGCATGTATGTATATATGCATGTATGTATGTATATATGCATGTATGTATGTACATATGTATGTATGTATATATGTATGCATGTATGTATATATGTATGTATATATGTGTATATGCATGTATGTATGTATATATGTATGCATGTATGTATACATGTATGTATGTATATATGTGTATATGCATGTATGTATGTATATATGTATGCATGTATGTATACATGTATGTATGTATGTATATATGCATGTATGTATGTATGTATGTATGATGAAGAAGAAGAAGACAAAAGAAGATGAAGTGGAAGGAGGATGAAAATGATGAAAAATATGATGATGATGATGATGATGATGATGAAGAAGACAAAATAAGATGAAGACGTGGGAGGAGAAAATGATGAAGATGAAAAGGCAGAAGCTGAAGCAGCAGAAGGTGGACATAAGTGTTTGGAACTAACCTCTTGCTGCTGATCATCTCATTTTAAATTGCGTCACCTTTAAGAAAACGAACAAACATTTGACTCGGTTCGAGCTCTTTGTGAACATTTATCTGACTGAAGTTTCCTGAGTTTCCTTCAATTATCTCTGAAGCGTCTGATGCAGCTTCAAGGTGACGACGACAACAAGCGGAGTGAGTCTGATCTGGTTGCATTAAGTAAAGGTCAGAACATTTATTTTTAGAATCATTCCACTCAGCAGCTGATTGATGAACGACTCCCTTTTGTGGTTCCCGACTCAAAGCCTGGACTCAAAGACGTTCACATTGATCTTCTGCCGCTGGAGCTGCACATGACAACAGCATTCATCATCATCTGCTCCAGTGAAGGAGGACGGAGCATCAGCAGCAGCGGCGCGGCGTTACAGTGTCCGAATACGAACGCTTAGTAAAGCCTGGTGAAATACGGCAAAACGACTGTGACGTAAACAGCAGCTAACGACCTGAGGGGCGACTAATCCCTTCCTGCAGGCTGATAGGATTACAACACAACACCCCAGGAAGTTGAATTATTTCAATGACGCCTGGAAAGTATAAGATGAAGGAGATTCAACTTCAGCTGTGGAACCGACTCACACATAGACTAAAGACCCGATTCTACTACGTGGTTCCGGCTCCACTTGACTCGGCTCTTTCGCTTTTCCATTACGAAAAAGGACCTGGAATCTGGGACCTGATACCTGAACCAAACTACACCATAGACCAGGGGGGTCAAACTCATTTTAGTTCAGGGGCTATATTCACTCCAGTATGATCTTCAGTGGGCCGGACCAGTGAAATGATAAGTGAAAAAGTAAAATTAAGTTACGATAATGTTAATATTTACAACATTCCCTTAAAAATCCGAATAACTTTAAATGTTTTAATAAAAGCAAATGTAATGTAATTTTCCTTTTTTTTTTTTTTTACACTAAAACAAAGATAAAATGTGTGTTTTTCATTATTCATAGGTTATTACAGTAGTATTTTACTGGTTCTGATCCACTTGAGATCTAATTGATCTGTATGTGTATGTGGAACCTGAATTGAAATAGTTTTGACACCATTGATTGTTCATATCTTCAGTGTAATTTTTGCATTTCACAAATTCATCCCACGGACCAGATTGAAACCTTTGGCAGGCCGCATTTGGCCCCCGGGCCGCATGTTTGACACCTGTGCCATAGACGGTCACGTAGATTCCATCTGTGGCTTGTCAGAGTAACCGGGTGGACCCCCGTGTTACGGCGTCCCTAGCTTATGTTTTTTTCACGTTACCAAGTGGAATACGACGTTTTTTCATCCTCTTGTTACGGTATTTTTCCCGCTTTACGGCATCAACAACAATTTCTCTCGCGTGGCCAAAAAATTTCAAAATTCAAACTTGGCGGTCGGTGTGCGTGCGTCTGACTGTGTGAGTCACTCGCCGCGCACCACGCTCATACTAAGATGCTGGTTTGCTATTGGTCGGCGTCACTAAGATGCTATTGGCTGAAATCCCTCCCACAATGCCTGAGAGATGCTGCCTCTCTCTCTCTCTCTCTCTCTCTGTTTATCGCTCGCTCAGTTCAGAATCTCGCGTGTGCTTCGTAAAGACTTGATCTCGTACCCGTGGGTCCCCAGATTGTTAGTGATGTTAAAGGGAGAATAAAAAAGATGGTTACTATGGAAACCAAGCTGGAGGTTACCTGGGGTTTTGCACACATTAGCTAATTACCATAGGTTTCTATTGTCCGCCATACGACGATTTCGCCTTACGATCCCAACTCCGGAACGTATTAATGTCGTATGGCGGGGGTCCGCGGTACTTGGGAGTTGGACCTGCGACAAACAGCTGAGAGGAGCGGAGGATTCAAGGTCGAACACCGGAGGCGGAAACAGAACTGAAAAACCAGAGTCAAAGCGAGGGAAGGTACAAAAACAGATGTGACATGTTGTGTTATCGCCGCTCTGCCCACACGTGTCGCTGTCAGTTCCCATCGGGCACACGAACCACAGCCCCTGAACGCAGCGTGAAGGCCTGCAGCCGCGCAGCTCTTTATTCCAGGACGTTTGTTCTGTCTGACTGTCCGCGTCTATTTCATGCTTTCCATCTGAAGCTCTGCTCTGCTTCTGTGTCTCATGGACTCGACCTGTTGCCGCTGTATTTTTATCCCTCTCTTCTTTACACACTTTTTCTTCTTTCATCTGTTTTATTTTGATCCGTTTTTAGTCCTCATATCTGTCTACACGCATCACTAGAAACGTCAGATTTATTTTAAGTCACTGTACATGTTTAATGATTTTCTTAAATTATACTGATGCGCTCACATAAGCTTTTCGTTTCTGATTTTGTCATTTGAAACTGAAGAAAACTTTGTTTGTGATGACAGTTTGAATTAAAATCATGAGGATAGAAGATAAAAATGGTGGATATACAGTATATGTTTGAACCTGCAGTTTGAGCTTGAACTGTTTTCAGTTACTGCTCATGTTTTCACTCATTTTAACATCAAACAAATTTGTAAAAAAAAAAAGAAAAAAGAAAAAAAGTGTAATATATTATATCTAATATAATATGTAAAAAATATAATATTTATTTATTTATTTGTATTACAGTTCTAATTTTTGAGCTGGAGAGAGAGAGAGAGAGAGAGAGAGAGATTATAAATTATATGACACGAAGCTGACACATCATGGTTGCTATGGACGCAGCTATCGCGTTGTATGTTCTATGTGGTTGTAAAAACACTTTACTGGTTGTTGTAAATGTGCAAAACAAATACATTTGACCTTGACATTTACCTTTGAGGGTTTCTATACTATGAAAGGTCATCTTAATTTCAGACAAACATTGACTGGACGTGTTATTTTTAGCTCACCCATTTGCTTCCATTATCACATTGGGTTTTCTTTCCCCTGCCAGTAGACTGAAGGCACACCTGCATTTAATGGAACCATGTTTCCCACTCTGAAGGAGCCGATTCCATGTTATTTATAATTGGATTAACACCTGGACGAGAGTATATGAGGATGATGAGGATCACTGGACATCACTGCACCTCCTCCTCCTCTTCTTCTTCTCTGCCTACACATAATTATCTCTGCTCTACATTATTATCTCTGCTCTCATCACCTCTACTCAGCCATCTGTCCATCTCAGCCCCAACTCTCATTTTAGTTTTAACTCTTCACTTTCTTATATAATTTATATTTGCTTTAATGAACCAAATTTGACTCTGGCTAAATCTGAGAATGTTATCATCAGTGTAGTGCAAGGATCTTCCAAAGTGTAATCCATTACTGATTACTTGTTACTGCTATTTAAAAGCAATCCCTTACCTAACAATATTACTGCCTCAGAATTATAACACTTTTAATTTTAATAGCGTGTGTATATATATTATGGTGGGCGTCTATATCTCCATCATTTACCCCACTTTTTTGCAAAAGTTATGAAAATCAATCTGTACCTAGTATCATTTTTTTTTTTACCTTTGCCAAATTAAACTTCCATAAGAAATTGTCTACTGGTTCCACCGAGTCTCGAAAGTTTCCTAACTGTGGTGGCCTTAAATCTGGGCTGAAAAATCAGTTTTTCTTAAATAACATAAACAATAATGATCTTAGACCTCTGGTATCAATGGAAGTTGAATATAAATATGGACATTGTGCAGCTTTTAGTTTAAATTTCATCTCTCTATCATCATTAGTTTCTAAAATATTGCGAAATTGTCATTTCTCTGGCACCCCGATAACCTTGAATGAGTAAATGGTCCTAAATTATATTCCATTAACTCACAATATCATGAAAACATTTACAGCATATTATGGACTTATTATTCATTTACTAGAAATGAACACACCTCGAACACTGAACGAACGTCAGGACCTTCAAACCCTGAAACTACACATTTTGAATAGACATAATAATATATGACTGTCCATTATCAGACCTGTTCATGTAAATGTCAATAGGAAAATATTTAACAAATCTAAATAGCTGAATGTTACAATGCATTAGATTATAGAGTACAGTTTATACGCCTTTACAACAAAATAACAACGATGATTCACGGATGAACATGAACGATAATAATATGGATCGGTGAGGTGCCAGTCTTCTTCATACGTTTGTGTTGTTGTTGTTGTTGTTCTCACCTCCTCACCTGTACTGATGAGCGCTTCCGGAGATGTCTATGCCTGTTCTTCATACCTGCATTTTCTTCTGATAACCTTCCTTCCTCGTCTCCTTTGCAGCGTGTCGAGGTCGCCAAAGGTTGCTTTTCAATCTGTTTTTTTTATAGAATGAAGAAAGGTCAGATCTTCCTGGTTCTTGATGAGTTCTTCCCCATTACAAGGCCAGATAACAAAGGTCTCCTGAAGTTTGACCTGCGTCTTTTGTAGCTTCTCCTGTGATGCTGGCAGCTCTGTCCGGTTCTTTGGAATGGCCCGTACCTTGGCATTCTCATCCAATAAGTTTATCGTCTTCTGCTGGGCCTTTGTCTTGTGATATCATCGGGATGTTGGCTTTTTGGGAGAAGGTTTCAAGTCGTGCCATCACCAGCTTTGCTCTTTGCCATTTGGAACACCTTCCAAGCCAAGAACTTGACGGCAGGTGGGAAGCCTGGATCCCATTATAAGAGCATCATTTTTGTTTATTGTGGATCCAAGTCCATGTACAGGTTTTGATTTCCTTTAACCATGGCTTATCTACCGTAGTGTCAACGATTCCACTGGGACGACTTCTCATGTTAAAAGGTGCTTGGGTACAATGTCCACCGAAGACTGTAGTGGGAGAAACTATCCACAAAATCACCAGAAACCAACTGCACTGTATGACTTCAGAAAGCGTACACATTAATTTTCTCTCATCAATAAATCCTAAATAGCAGCAAAACAACAAAAGTCTTGATAATTATGAAAATCCACTAAAAAAAAATTGGCAAAATTGTCACATTTCACAAAGTAATGAAGATAGGGATAAAAAAACAAAAATGGTGCATAAAATGTGCAATAGCCACATTTATATTCAACTGTATCTGAATCTATAGCCCTAAATACATTATTTTTTAAGTTATCTGAGAAAAACAGATTTTTCTGCCGGGGCGTTATGGACACCACTAGGACATAACTTTAGATTCTTGGTGGACCCAGTAGATATTATTAAATTGAGCTAATATTCCACAGATTTGTTTTCATTGGTATTGTCACATTTTAAAATCGGGTACAAGTTGAATTTCTGACATTGAGGCAAATGAAGACCCACAATGGCGTCCAAGAGCCGAGGTCAGACCAAAAAAACTAAAAAAACCAAAAAAACTACCTGGATTTAACCAAACCAACCTGAAATTTACTGAAGTGAGTGATTTGTTTTAACTAAAATAAAATATTCAACCCTAAGTGAAGCCATGAGTAGTTTATCATTCCTCAAAACAGCTGTCGGTTCGATAGAAAGCATAAAGATTGGACTGTGTTTCCATGGAGACAGGTCACATGGTCTGATGAGTCTAGAGAAGACATGCGAATAAGGTGATTACCCATCATGCCTAGTGCCTACAGTACTAGAGGGGACTGAATTCATCTATACATCCCTCATATATATATATATATAATTATTATTATTATTTATTTATTTTTTTTCATAAAAGGAACACACAGAACTATGTCCAAACTGAATGGCTTTTATTTAGCCAAAAAATATTTTTGAAACAATAAATTGGCCCCATAACAAAGGTTAAAGTATCAAAAAATTTTAAGAGAAAAAAAAAAAAGTGGAACCTTCAACTTAACACAACACGGAGACATCAGAGAACACACACAGGGGACGTTAAACGGTCTGATCAGACCATCAACACCAGTTCAGTTCAGTTTTTATCGTCAGCCTGAAGCTGGACTGACTGGACATAAAAATAATAATAATAATTATACTACTAATAATCTAATTCTCCCTTTGTGAACTAATCTGAACCTGCTTTTCTGCCTCTGTCCATAATGACATACATTATATAAACTAAATGTGTCTAAACTTAATGTTTATTTGCAACATAGTGTCAAAAACTATTACATGATCAAAAACAAAGTAATTTTAGCAAAAAATTTCCCTGTTTTGAACGTCTGGAGTGGCAACACATAAATAATATAATTGTCAAATATCAGTGTATTTGGAATAAATGAATGACCACACAAAATTTTGTCACTTTCCTCATAAATCATAAAAATTTTCATTTCAAAATTAATTTCAATTTTATTTTCCTGAAAATATAAGTAGTTACTTACCTAAAAACATATAATTTTGGTATAGATTACTGTATTTACATTACTGTCCTTCTGCACCGGCTTCGGTTTGTTGTGTTTAATGCTCGTCAGTGCGTAGGGTTTGTTAATATCACACAATAAAAGTGCACATATTCCCATGTCTAATCATCCAAGAGCCAGTTTTCCTGTGAGGTCTATCTAGTATTTGTTGGAGACGACACCCGCTGAAGTCTGAGCTGCACTTCCTCTGTTTGTCCTCTCCTGATCACAGACGGAGGGAAAATCCATGTGGGGTCTGAGGCAGAGCCGTGTGTGGCGTTGGATCCTGTCAGATGATTACAGACCCAGCGTGGGGCTCCTGACTGTCTGATGGCACTGATGAGGAAACTGTCAGATGGCTGTCAGCCTCGCAGCCTCGTGCGTTGTCTTTTTTTTTTTTTTTTTTTCAGCCTGTCAGACAAAACGCTGGCCAGGCTGGACGCTCATGTAAAAACACAGCCGTCTCCTCTGGAACTGCAACAGCAACGTCACATCAACACTAATTGGGTCACGGAAAATAAACATGAAACCCTGGTGCTGACCGGTGCCTGGCATGAATTTTTTAGACCAACAGGGATTCAGGATTTAAAAGCAAAGCGTGTGTGACAGCTACAGGAAAAAAAACTGTGTAGAAAGATTGACTTTTTATTCAAGTTTCATCTCCTAAGCTTCAGCTCAAACAAAGATGAAAGAAATCTGAAAAATCACCACCAATGTTATCATTAGGGACACACCACTCTGGCTTTCACAGATATCCCATAATCACAGCGTTTGCAACAAATGTAAGTGTCCAATTGAAAATGTGATTATTATTATATTACATTTGGCTGATGCTTTTATCCAAAGGCATGTGAAGCATAAAGGGCCTTGCCATCCCCCCCCCAAAAATGACTATATTTTCTTCTTGGTTTGATGTGAAAATAAACTTATATTCCATTATGTCTATAAATATTGACAACTTCACATTTTTGTCCTTGTTTTAGTGTAAAACATAACATTAAATTATGAAATTTTTACATTTACAAAATATCCTGTAACAATAAAATGTGAAAAACCTGAAATATCTAAAGAAAATTAAGCACAA
>JAPSES010073952.1:0-10782 GCA_029822895.1 Maxillicosta whitleyi
AATGAGTAACGGCATCAATTTCCAAAATGTAAGGAGTAGAAAGTACAGATAACTGCCACAAAATGTAGTGAAGTAAACGTAAAAGTATCATTATTATTTTTACTTAAGTACAAATACAAAATAAAACTACTTAAGTACATTCCACCACTGCACAGCCACAAGTGCACAGGTTACATTCTGTTCAGGAAAAGTGCACCTTTAGTTCAACATAACGGGGTGAAACTCATCCGTATGTCTGTGAAGTATCTGTAAACCCATTCCTCTGATTCCTCCAGCTGATTAGGAGGATCATAGCTGCAAACCAATCCAAGAAGTCCAAACCAGTCTAAACCGCTACGGGTCAGTTTAGACATGGAATACGCACACAAAACACCGGCCTCCTCTTGCTCTTTCCTGCCTTCTTCACATCTGCTCTGCTCTGTTTTTGCAGTTTTTCCACATGGTGCCTTCCTTCCGCTACAGTTGATGCTTCTGAAAACGCTTCGCTGAAGTTGTGGCTTCATTTACGAAACAGTTTGGCAGTCCTGCTCGTTTTACTCCATTTAGTTCATATCATGTACGCTTCACATTACACACTGAACATGTTCCAAATTTCTAACAGATGTTTTCGTCGTGTATTTAAGTCGGCCGCTGATTTGTTATCTCCCACAGTGAGTAAATCAGCTTAAAAATATAACCCTTTAAAATCCATATGTGGAATGGGTTTGTGTTTTCTGAAGCTGTTGTCAACACTTGAACTACTGCTTTCAGTTCAGATGAACAGTCATTGCTTATTATGTAATAATAATAATTACATATAATAAAAAATACAATAATACTTCAACCGACTTCAATGGCAATGGTTGAAATAAAATCCATTCTTTTGTCATGGATTACGAAAACAAGTTTTTCAGTGAAACAAGTGACTCATTCCAACGGTTTTATGATGTTGCTCAATTTACTCCAAGATGCCAGATCAGTCATGAAAACATGAGCAGAATAACACAATTAGAAAAACAAATATGAGGAATACCTGCAGCGACATGCAGCCTTTAGACCGACAGGCCAAGGTTTATCCGTTAGATCCCAGCAACAGATTATCACCATAACGATTATTACGATTAGAACTATTGTCGATGCATCTTCTTCCCCCTTCAGGTTTTTTTTTTTCTCCCTCTGTGGTTACTTCATACTTTTAAACATCGGTATCTATAAATTCAAGTCATCAGACAAATTTGCCTCCATTATCTTTTATTTGTGTCAAACCACTGAATGATCCGACATATTTTCCAACTGGACAAAGGGAGCAGTGGCTTATTTATTTACAGTAAAATCTTCTCTTATTCCCAAATACAGATTTACAAGATGTCCTACCAAGGTTCTAGCTAGGGCAATTTAGCGTATCGGCCCCCGACGCAAAAATTTTGACTTGATACGCTAAATTTTCTCCCGATACGCTAAATTTCAGTACAGCGTATCTGCATTTTGACAGTAATTGTTTGCCCAGATCAAACACAGGGTCTGACATTAAGCACCTACTCTGAATTATCTGTTCTTCTACGCTTAAAACAACAGCGGCAGCTCAGCTTCCGCATAACTATGTATAATAATTTATGGTGATTTTGGACTGAATTTGCACCTCTTTTCTTTATATATAATTAATACACAAAGCATGATTAATGTAAACATGACCGGTAGAGTTTAAGTATCTCTCTGATGTCTGAGCTGCCCACACCTGGGGTAGACTATGGTATGTTGGGGTGTGTGTGTGTGTGTGTGTCTACTCTACCTAACCCCGTGCAAAAGCACTTAAAATAACAAAACAAAAAAACTACTAACCCCAGGCTGCAGTTGCACCTATTCTGTATATTTCCTGTACACCTTGTATCTGTAAGTGTTATATGCTATGTTTATGTCCTCTATTGTAAGTCATTTTGGATAAAAGCATCTGCTAAATGTAATGTATTCAAGTATCTTACCATTAATGACAGGTGTAAAGACGGCCATACCCTCGAAGTTAGGATCACTCACTGTCTTGTCCAGGATAAGGCCTCCAAAACTGCAGAGAACAGACACAATGAAGCCTCCACATACATAGAACCATGTTCATGTGATCCTTAATAATAATAATAATAATAATAATAATTATCATTACACTGGCTTGACTCAACTCCTTAATGTCTAACTAAAAGGCTTTTGCACAGTTCTGTTGGTTCTTGGCAGTGCAGTCCTGTCTGTGTTTGTGTTTGCATTAAATGTCCTGTATCTGTTAAATGTTCTCGTACCTGCTGATGGACATGGCTACTATCACCGGCTGCCACCCTGAGCGGAGAACCTCCCTGATCTGAGGACTCTGTCGGGCCACCACCACCCACAGTGGGATCAGACACAGGAAGATCAGACACACCAGAGGGGACAGGTACCAGACGTCTGTGGACCCCAAACCAGAGTTAACCTGTTAAGTCTCATTTTTATAATTTTAATTTGACTTGATGTGATCACAGGCAAAATACAACATACTCAGTACAGAACCCTAACCCTAACCCCCCCCCCCCCATTACAGTGCAATTCACTTTTATCACTATCCATTATAAACTGAACCCCAAACTGTGAGTTGGGTCACTAATGCTGCGTTTCTACTCCATGGTACCAGCTCTACTCTACGCGACTCTTTTGCTTTTCCATTACAAAAATGGAACCTGGGACCCGATCCTAGTTTTTAGTACCGCCTCAGTTGAGGTTCCAAAATCCAGGAGCAGATATCAAAACGTGACGTCACCACACTGCAGACACTTGATTGGTCAGACAGTTTTCTCTGTGACCGATTTACATAAATCAGATGCAGAAGTAGACAGTGAATAGTGAAACATTAAACCACATGATGACAGAACCAAACGACACCATAGACGGAACGGAGATTCAGTCTGTGGTGGCGGAAGTAAAAATTCAGACGACAAAATATGCAACGAGTGAGTTTTCAGCAACTCTGAGCAGACGACACTGGTCGTCTATAAAAATGACCAGGTATCGAGTCCACACAAATGAACGGACTTTTCAGAAACCTGACATTTACGTTTAAAGTATATATTTTTTTTAATTGATTTTATGCAACGTTCTAATTTTCTGAGACACAGAACTTTGGGTTTTCATTATGTGAGCCACAATCATCAACATTTCAAGAAATAAGGCCTGAAATATTTCACTCTGTCTGATGAATCTATATAATATATAGGTTTGACTTTCTGAAATGAGTGACAAAAACTATTGAACTTCTCCATAATATTCAAATCTTATTAGACGGACCTGTGCGCGTGTGTAGTTTGAACTCAGCCCAAATGAGGATTAAAAAAGTATTTGAACATTAGATGAACCTTTGGACACGTTTCACCTTTTACAAAAACATTCACATATTTTATTGAACTGCGTTAATAAACTATGCTCCATAGGATTTAAAACGTGTTGGAATTAAATGAAGTGAGAAATAAGTAAAATAATAATAATATATAATAATAATACACACATGCCCTAGTCCAGTGCAGTGGTGTCAGGCGCTAGTCCTTCCAGACCTCTGCTGCCATCTTGTGTTTTAAATGACATTTAGTCTGAACATCGGACTTCTTTAACTGAACATGTCATTTACCACCACACACACACACACACACACACACACACCGACTTCCACCATCATCCGTCGTGTTGTTTTGACTGTAAACCTAGAACTTGCTTTGACACTTGTACACAAAGTGGTTTAATGCTGTGAAATGGACCCGTGTCTAGAACACTGAAGCCCATCGGTACACGTCCTGAGCCTCCATCTGAACCCGACTCACCTATGTACTCGTACAGGGTGCTGCTGATGCCGGCCAGCAGGGACAGGGTGATCAGGTCGCCCAGACTGGCAGCGATGGGCGTGGCCACGTTGTCCGGGTTGATGCCCACCTTCCTGGACCCGATAATGACTCCGATCATAACCAGACCTACGAGAGGACGACAACCGTCAGCTCGGACAGACGCAAAACCAGGATGGCAGCGAGAGAGGAAAACAGCAGACAAAATAAAACGAACCAATTAAATGTAATATTTATCTCATTATAAAACTACATGATCATATTTGTCATTACTGTTTTGTATCCCAGACCCTCGTTAGAAAATAAGCACCTGAATTCAACGCGTCCCAATACTTTTGTCCATATGGTGTATCTATTGTCATCAGTTCCACATGTACAAACTAGACCTAATTTGGATGGATGGAACTATATTAATAAGGCGTACATTAAATAATGGTGCCAATACACAGGTGTCAGACATGCAACCCAGGGGCTAAATCAGACCCGCCAAAGGGTCCAGTCCAGCTCCTGGGGTGAATTTGTGAAATCCAAAATTAGATATTAACAATTATTGTAGCTCAGGTTCCACATTCAGACCATTTCAGTATCATAATAACCTATAAATACTACCAACTCCATTTTTTTCTCGATGTAAATGTAAATATTTTCAAAACAAGGTAGAATATTGCACAAAATCTGAATAATCTGAAATGTCTTAAGAGAAGTTTGTGCAATTTGAATAATATTCCACTTGTTACTAAATATGTTTAATATTTAATAATTGGAAGAGCGTTTCAGCACCTACCCTCTGGACAGCGACAGATAATGCCTGGAAAACCTAATGTCACCATAATCTAGAATTTAGAATTATATTTCAGACAGCTATACATTACAATACATTTAAATGAATTTTATGATGCTGCAGCAGAGGGATGAAAAGAACCACATGCCGCTCTGGACTTGCCCAGATGTTGACAGGAGGAACCTCAGCGAGTGGAGAGATGGAGGAACCAGAACACCTACTAGATGTTCTAATATTTATTTATTTTTATTGGCTATGAAAACTAGCAGTTGTGTATCGGAAGCTTGCTCGTAACACGGATTTGGATTCGCAACTCAAAGCAAACTTGTAAGTCGTGTTGAGAAAGCAACTGATGGTGTCCAAACAGAGGCGAATTAAATGAGGCAAAAAAACTGCAGTATCTAATTATATTTACATTTGTTATATTGTAAGGACACTTGATGGACACCCTGTACAGTCACATTACTTTCAGAATGTTGTTAAACCTGTTGAAACCTTGTACTGATTCATTTAACCTGAAACCCAAATGCCTCCATCCTTAACAACATCTAATGTTCATGAAAGAAAATGCCTCCAGCAGATGTTCTGCAGAAGGTCAGATGTTTCTTTAGGAGTTTCTTCAGAGTAAAAGCATGTTTGTGTTTCTAACCTAAGGACAGAGCAGCTATGAACGCTGTGGTGATGCTGCTGGCACAGAGGACGGCGGCCTGGTCCAGGTCAATGCCCCCCCTTGATATCGCCCCCAATAACACGGCAGCAACTGCAGCCAGGAAGCCCACCACGGTGGCCTGAACCTGGAGGAGATGGAGGGAGGGGTTAGACCAAAGCAGCAGATATGAGTGTGCAGGACTGACATTCTGTGAATTAATAATAATAAAAAAATAATAACAATACCTTTATTTATATAGCACCTTGAAAAACAAGATATAAACAGAGATACTAAAAACAGAAACATCACATAATAACACATAGCCAAAACCCTTAAATATTAAGCATTCAGAGGTGACATCATGACATAAAAGCAAGTCTATAAAAATGTGTTTTAAGAAGTGTTTTAAAAGATGTCACTGATTCAGCCAGTCTTATGTCCTTGGGCAGACGGACTTTAGGCCTGCGAAATTAATCGATTTGAATCAAAACCAGATTTTTTTAAAAATTAACAATCTTTAAAGAAAAGAGAAATCATCGGATCACTTTCATCTCTTCGGTGCCTCCGGGCCACCGTAGGCTCCGCCTCCTTTCTGTGACAGTGGTGTTTCACAGAAGTCCATGTAATGACGATGGGCCCATGGTAGTGGAACCAGTGTAAGCAGTGGTCCACGCATAGACCCCCCAGTTCAGATATAACCGCATGGACATCACTCCTGTAACGTTGTCCCACATGGATCCATACCATACTGTCTTCTTCTGATCATGAAACAAACATGCTGACTTCTGTTGTGTTTTTTACCCAAAATCAAGTTTTTAGAGGAAAAAAAAGGGACTATTTTTGGTTAAAATCGTGCAGCCCTGATGGGCATTTAAACAGACACATGACCGGCAGTAACGTCTATGCACTAAACATCAGTGAATAAACTCGGGTGTGTGTTACCTGTATGAACTCAGGTGTGCGTTACCTGTATGAACTCGGGTGTGCGTTACCTGTATGAACTCGGGTGTGCGTTACCTGTATGAACTCGGGTGTGCGTTACCTGTATGAACTCGGGTGTGTGTTACCTGTATGAACTCGGGTGTGCGTTACCTGTATGAACTCAGGTGTGTGTTACCTGTATGAACTCAGGTGTGTGTTACCTGTATCAGAGCCAGGTTACTGCAGACCATGACCCACTGTTTATCAGGATCATCCATTTGTCCGGTGTTCGCCTGAAAACACACAGATACTTGAACTGAATGAGGACGTCAGACAGAAACTACTGTTCTAACACTGGAAATATTAGATAAATATTAGTAAATTTCCTCCTGAAGCTTCACTTTTAAACCAGTGGAAACGCTGTAACATTAGTATCACATTAGTGTTACCTCTGTCATCTACATGTTTGGTATTAGTGACTTTATTCTTTCTCATAAAACTTTACTTTTTTCATGGTATTTGTTCAGTATGGTTCATTCAGAGCCCCGCCCCCTGGTAGACTGATTGACAAATGCTCATTCCAACACATTAAATGTCAGTAGCACATTTTAAAAGGAACTAACAACTGTAATGGGATTACTGAGTACTCATATCAGTACTTGGTGTCGGCAAGTATTCAAATATAAGTACTTGTACTCAGTCTGGAAAAAAGTGGTATTGGTGCATCCCTAATTTCATCCATGTTGTATTGCCATGGCGACCAATAAACAATATTAAACTCCAATAGTGACGGTATCAGTAATAACATCCGTCTGTTCTTACGGCGGTGGAGAGGCGGGCGGCCAGCGTCATCTCCAGGTTTCCCTTGAGTCCAACCAAAGCCGGCACCAGGATGAACACCTCAGTGATCACCTTGAACACCTCCCAGTGCTGAAACACACACAGACACACAAACAGGGACCATAAATGTACGGCGACGTGAACCTCCTGACACTGTTGAGTAAGACCATCAGATATTCTAGACTAACCCAGTGGCCTACTTTTCCACATCTCTGAGCATCATCTACCTCAGGTTCACCGGGTTTAACCAACATCCACTGAGTTTCACTGACTATGACTGGAGCTGGCAGGTTCACATCTTTAAATAGATCACACAGAGAAGAAGAACACAGCGGAGGGATGGGAAACAGCAGAAAAAGAAAAAAAAAAGATGAAAAGACGGCGGACTGACACAACAGACCGGAAACAGAAGGTGGAAGAAAAAAGAGTGTGATGTCATCTTGTGTTAGAAGAAGAGTTTGAGAAATGAGTGTGGAAGCGGAAATGTAATGGTTGTAATGGTTTTGCTTAATTACCTCCACCAAGCAGGTTATGTTTTTGCCGGCGTTTGTTTATTTGTTTGTCTATTACAACTATATGTGTAATTACTATGTTTTTGTGTGAAAAAAGTAAAAAAATTCTATGATTAAAATGTTTACATCTACAAATTATCCCATAAAAACATGAGAAAAACATGAACAAAAAGAAATGTATTAAGAAAATTTTTAATATTTATACCATTATTTGGCCTCAGTACAGATCACAGTGGATCTACAAATACACAAAATATTTAATAACAGGTAGAATATTGGTACAATTACACTTAAAGCAAAGAGAAAAAAATGTGTTTTTTATTATTTCTAAGTTATTTTTGATAGTGTTTTATTGGTCTGACCTACAATTATTTTAACATGTTTGATTGTTAATATGTTCAGTGTCATTTTTGTATTTCACTAATTCTTCCCATGGGCCGGATTGGACCCTTTGGCGGGCCGGATTAGGCCCCCGGGCCACATGTTTGACACCCCTGCTTTAGAGACTAAGTTTAGTTTGTCCACTGTGGGATTTTCAGTGCAGGGAATATAAAGGCTGGTCTATAAACTAAAATAAAATGATGGATGACATTCAGTTAAAAACAGACAAAAAGGAGAAAAACTGATCTGTTCGGCGACTCTGTAGGTGGAGGTGCTCTGCTCCGTCTGCACACAGGATAGTTTTAGCCGGTTTATAAACTGATATATGATGTTTTCTTCTCTGCAATTAGACTCTCATCATCTCAATCACCCACCTAAATCTTAAACCTTTTTAAATGCAGTATCTAAACATTAATAGGATCAAACAGCAAATAAATCTATTGTCAATTAAGCTAAAATAAAGTACAGCACAAAAACAAACCACGGACATTAAAAAGAACAAGGAAGAAACATGGAAATACATTGTTCAACTGTTTTTCTGGAAAGAACTAGAATTACAGTCACTGAAAAACATTATTAAACCACCCATTGTTTTCTTCAGTTTCGTGTTAATTTTTTTTTGGGCAAATATAATAATAACAACAAAAATAGCTCATAATAGTTGAATTTCAGAGCTGATATTTATCCATTTTCCATCTTTTCTTGATAAAAACCCAAAGCACTTCAGGTCTTACATCAATATCTATGTCATTGTACTGATAAAAACAGTGCTTTTAGACATTCTGTGTTTTCTTTTCTGTCTGTTTTAGTCACATGACACACACAGGAGTTAACGCTTGACTCCATAACCTGCATTTTACAGTAAGTCAACAACTGAATGATGATGATTTCTTTCAGCTTTTTCCCTTTCGGGGTCGCCAGCATGTTTATTTTATGTCGGATGCCCTTCCTGACACAACCAGGCTTGGGACCGACACAATGAGACTTGCGCCCCCTTGTGGCTATTGGGATGTATAGCGTTAAGAACCTTTCCAAAGGGATCACCTAGGTCTCCAACCGACTACCTTCCACACCAAAGTCAGTGGCGTTAACCACTGAGCCACCTAGTCGCTATGTCGCTGAAGATGTCGCTAGTCGACTGCATTTTAAGTCAACTGAATATTAACTTTAAATGGAGGGAATAATCTTTATAGATAGTTCTGCGGTGAATTCCATCTTCAAGCATCGGTATTATAACCCCTAAACTTCCACACCTAAACCCACAGCATGTATTCTCTACTGACAGTTATGTCACGAAGGAAAGAAAAATGTGTTCATAACTTTAGTAAAACTCATCATTTCTCTAAAGCTCTCAACACACACACACACACACACACACACACACTAGGGCTGTGCAATCGCCTCTAAATTTGATATTGTGGATTTTTATTGCTCTAGATACACGATTAAATCACGAGGGGGTGGGTGTGCGGATTGTCAGCACAGCACGGTGACGCTGTCATTAACTTTTAGCCTGCTTAGGTGGCAGCGCCGCACCATAGGAATTTATGAAAGCCCTTGTGAACATTTCAATCAATTAAAACAATATTTATTTGCAGTTACTCTAATGAACAATCCTAAAGCATGAGCAAAATGGCTGCTTCCGTAGGATATCAAAGAGATGTGCCGACGCTGTCAGTGCAGGGCTGATAGAGACACCCTGTGTGCTGAGAGGAGAGGAGAGAAAGTGGATTATAGGTCTGTTTGTAAGCAGGTCTTCTCTGACAGGCATGTGTATCCCACAGAGAAATCGCCTTCATAACCAGCAAATCACACAGCAACTCTCCAATCGCCAATAAACAATTCAGTGTTTCCCGCAGCATTTTCTAGCAAAGCCAGCCGCCTTAGCAAACTCGCCCCAGTGCCTTGCCAAAGTTCGAGGAAAAAAGAAAGAAATCCGTCTGAGCGGCAAAAAAAAAAAACAAAAAACAAGTAGTAATGCATTGTCAACCGCAGGCACTAAGACAGTATTGAAGAGAATAAATTGTTACAACTAGTGAAGGGTTCCAGCTAGGATTTTATTTTAGAGTAGGAGTGTTGAGGGAGGGCAACAACCAGGGGGGATTGTGCGGAAGGTGATTTCAGAGAGATGTTCACCCCCGAGCTGCCGCCGTTGTTTTAAGCGTAAAAGAACGTCACCGTACGTCTGTGGCCTGACGTCAGCACCGAGGAGCCAATGACAGCACACTCACTCACTCACCATAAATGCATCCTCCGAGGACAGACACACGAGAAATACAGATAATTCAGAGTAGGTGCTTCGGCTAACAGTTAGTATCGGACCCTGTGTTTGATCTGGGCAAACGATTACAGTCAAAATGTCGATACGCTGTACTGAAATTTAGCGTTTCGGGTCAAAATTTTAGTGTCAAGGGTCGATACACTAAATTGCACTAGCTAGAACCCTGTAGTGGTTGGACTAGATACCATGGTCATTATATTAACGGCTCATATTTATCTAAACCAACTTTTATTAGTCTTTGGTTCATTTATTTGTGTATTTGGACCCTAATAGTTCGTACAGTTTGAGTTTGAACCCTCCAGATGCTGCAAAACTATCTTTATTCATTTTGACAAAAATCGAGTGGATTTGTACAACCTGTTTTATTTGTTTTTTATTGTTTTTATACATTTCTCTGAGTATGACATAATTGTTTATCAGCAGTAAAAACTGAAAATATGTTCAAACTTTGAGCCGATTACCTAAACTGTTCAGTTGTTGGTTGAACAGGACAGAGCAGCACAGTTAATAACCTGGAGGGGGCGGGGCCTGAAGTGGCTGATGTGCATTTAAAGGGCCAGTGCTCCAAACCACCTTTCTGGTGTCATTAC
>JAPSES010073953.1:0-10781 GCA_029822895.1 Maxillicosta whitleyi
AAACATGAGTCGCCATCTGGTGGACATTTGTTATTATTACCACAGCAATGTCAATGATAACTAATAGAGAATCCTTTGAAAAATTCCTGGATCCAGACAGTGATCCTTGTCTCAGAGCGAAAATTTCCTGAAAATTTCATTAAAATATGTCCATAACTTTTTGAGTTATCTTGCTAACAGACAGACAGACAAACAAACACCAGCAAAAACATAACCTCCTTGGCGGAAGTAATAACCTAATCAAAGTGTGCTCAATTGTTTTTCACTTACATAGCTGAAAAACCCTCAAAATATTCCATTTAACCCAACACTTTTTAGTAATGCTCAGGCCGTCCAACCATTTCAGATTTTAAATATTGCTGTGAAATTGAACTCAGCAAGATGAATTAAAGATGTATTGACATGCTGCAAAAGCGTGTCAATAATATGTCCACATTTAGTTCGACATTAATGTGAGATCCACTAGTACAAAACTACTGACTCATCAAATATCACATTGATGTGACTTAAAATAGCAGAAATATTTGATTTTAAACCCGATCAGGTCTGACACAAACTGTCTTACAGACGTGTGGATGTTTGTGTTGATGCTCCTCATACGCCATAGAGTGATGTACTTCAGTGACTGACTTCAGTTCACCTGAATAGCACTGAAGCTGCATTAAAAATGGAATATTGATCTAAATGGTTTAACTGGTTTCATGGCATATGAAAGCTGTAACACTTCTCTCTCCAATGTTGTTGCCAGCAGCAGTAGCAGGTAGCTGTTTAGGAAATGGAAATAATCCAACACTTTGCAGCTGAAGAACCAGATATTTTGTTCAGGAGTTGAATGGAGACTGAAACAAAGTAAAAAATGTGCTGGTGCACTCATATAACCTGCGTTCATGTTGTGCCAGGAGCAGCAGTCCCACCCTCCAGGGACACAGGGACACATGATCAGGTAGCTGAGATTAATGAAACGAACCGCCACGCAGTGAACCTGGGGAACGACTGCTTTCGTGTATCATAGATATGTACAGCTCAGACGTTCCGTTTCTGCTGTACTAACTGCTTTCCCTCTCTGTGTTATTGATGTTCACACGAGATGTTGGTTTTTCAGTATTTTTTTGTTGCATTTGCATGGTATGGCTAAAAATCTTTGTGGTTTACACACATTCCAAATCTGAAAACACAGCAAATGCAAATTGAGGACACTGTTTTTTTTTGGTTTTTTTTGTCTTGCTCTTGACAATCAAAAGCATGGCTGCTGAAATTCATTGTCATTTCAGTTTTGTAATTTAGTCATTTTGTACACAGTCATTTTGCTCTTTTATAACAGAACGAGCCTGAAAGGTTTCTTATATTCAACAAGATTTATCCGTTCTATTTGTTTCACATGTGTCAGTATTATTAGTTTCTTGTCAATGTTGACATTTATTCATATTTATATTTAAACCTTGGTGTATGTATTAGTACAATAAGTAATATCTTTGCACTATTGTTTTGTAAAGAATGTCAATAGACTCTAAACTTGTTAAAAGCATGGTTTCCTCTCTGTTCTTTAGACAATTTTCCTTGTACTCCACTGTTAGTTGTTTTTTTTTTTTTTTTTATTTGGCACATTTCTGATGTCAGTTATATTTTAACATTAAAATGCATTAATATTAAAAACCCTTTCTTTCTTACGTTGCTGTTCTTCCATGCATTTCCCTGTGTAATTCACGGATATTTACATACATCGAGCTTGAAAATAAAAGCAAAGGAACCTGAATAACAGAGCCGTTGGACATTTTCTTGGCAGGTCGAAGTTGCAGTAGTTTAAAGGGATGGATTTGAGGAAAAGATCATCTGTGTGTGTCTGTCTGCAAAATATCAAGGTCAAACGGGTCAGTGATATCGGACCCTCAGTGAAGGTCTCCACCAAAGCCCTTCATTGGTTTCTCACTGCTTTCTCCTAACTTATCATTGGCCTCTACATTTTAATCCCACACGAGGAGGCGGAGCCCCCCCGATAGAGGACAGTGAAAAGCTCTTTAACCACAGACCTCCAGTAACAAGGCGAACAGCTTTTCCACAGGTACTGTACCTCTTCTTTTATCTTACATATACAGCTTCTATGAGTCTAATCTGCTAAAACACGATGCTCAGACTGATTATCTGATATCTGTCTTCTGCATGTTTCAATAGTTAATTCTGTTTAGAGGATGTTAAAACAATGTGAAGAACATATTTAGGGATAAATGTGGCACAAATGCTCAAAAAAAAAGTTGAAGAGACCATACATTGCTGATAATTTTAGTTAAAATGTTGATGTGTTTATGCAAAAATACTTTGTACTTGCTCTGAATAATTTCATGTACAAATTCTTGAGTGTTAAGACTATGCTCTTACATCCTGCGCATATGCTTGGAGTTAAAAGGTCAGGGGACGGGGAGGCTCATCCCAGGTCTGCGGTGGTTTTGGTTTAATCCTGACTATAAGATCACATGATGCACAGTGTCAGTTTGCACTAGAGGCGTGTAGTTTTTGCATTTGTAACCCTTCTCTGGAACAAAATTTCTTACATGACTTTTGTTCCACATATCCCCCCCCCCCCCCCTATTTATAATTGCTTACCTGACTTCCTGCCCGTTCCTTCCCTCTCACACATGCCTGGCATCACGAGGGTCTGGTCCTGTGACGGTTCAGAATGTCACTGGGTTTCCACCAGAGATGGTTCTTGGCACTGGTTCCTGGCAGTACATACGCCTTCCTGATGATCTATAAATATCACCATTGACCCAAACTACTAGTGTACTGTGCTTGACCTCCACAGACTGAAAGGAAAGTCACCAGATGGAATAAATCATGTAGAGGAGGAAGAAATAATGTGACTTACAAGAGAAGCGGGCAGCATCTCAGTAGTACAGGAGGGGTGGGGTGGGGGGGGTGGTCAGCCATCTTTCAGCTCTGACCAGGATTAACAGGAGTAATGATGTCCTTACAGCTTTCTCTATATTAAGACACAGACATGGAGACTACTCGCCCTCTGTGAAGGACAAGCAAGAACTTAAGTGGCTCCATCAAGTGCAGACAAAAGTGAAATACTTCTTTATATGTTTCCAATTAAGTGATTTACTTTACAAATTAGAATTTACCCCTGAATCTCAGCATTGTCTCGTGTCCTGTTAGTATTTTTGTACATGTATTTCATATTTTTGTGTGTGTCTGGGTAATTGTTCAGTACCGAACTATTAGTAAAAAAAGAAAAAAAAAAGGATCCCATTCTGTAGGTGGAAGATACTGCGATAATGCTAAGAGGTTAAGAGCATCTGCCATAACCCTCCTACTGTAAGCTTGTTACTGTATTGAACATGACCTGTGTGTGATTGTGGGACAGGGGTCAAGACAAAACAAGATGAGGCAGCACATTTCATTTCATTTCATTTATAAACGCATTACCGTGGGATCTTATGATAATGTGGACTTAAATTTCTTGTTCCCTTCTTTCTAGTTCGTTTGCTACAAGCTGAGAATTTACCCACAAAGCAGAAAGATGGCAAGCTCCTTCACGCGTCTGTTTTCGAGGCGCAACACGGCTGTTGTGTTGGCCAGTTTGGGTGCAGGAACGGTGGCAACTGGTTTCCTGTTGAGTGAAAATGGCTCTCTGGCTGCTGAGGCAAAAAAGAAACTGTATCCTCCAAGGTATGTATGTATGAAAAGGTCACGTGGAGATTTAAAGAGTTTGATTAGAGGGTACATCTACCGTGTGTAATGCAGGTCCTGGATGGCATTGATAGTTCAGGACCGTTCTATAATTATCTGCCTTGACAACAAAGAAACTGAGTACGTGCTTAACACCACGAGCACAGTTTAGAACAATGACCGCTTTTTGTTTCCACAACAGAAGCATGTGAAGGCTGACATCAGTAGAAAGACAGAATAATTATGGGAAGTATTTATAGATCTGTAAAAGAAAACTAAAGTGTGTGTCATAAACTATAAAAATGTCACCTTGTGGTTTGGCTTAGTGGGAGACTGAACTTTTGAAAGAGCTGAGGAGGTCACAGCAGCAACACTGGCAACATCTTCTGCTGATCACTGACACTCTCAGGTTTCATCTGCGTTACCTTTGACTCAGTCCCGCTCTCACACACTTTCCGTTCTACACTTTTCTGCTTGCTTATGTGCTTTACAACTCACCATAAACAGTACAAGTTTTATGCTCTCTTTTAACACAACAGTCATAACAAAAGTATCCAAAGGAAGTCATATCATATTTGTGAAATGTTTTTAATGGGATTTCAGCTGGTCATGTGATCTGACTTAAGTGTGATTTTACTTCTAGTTAGTGGATTAAAATGTGTGTAGGGCAGAACCAGCAAAAAATACTGTTTATTTAAGACTATTTCATTTGTCGAAGAAGTGTCTTTTAGCTCTTTGTTTTGGTTTTTCGGTATATTCACTTCAGTTTTAAAGTTCCATGTAGAATACACTGTCTTACTAGATGGTAGTGCTCTATAACAAAGGCCTAACTTTGTTGTAATGTTACATGAAGGGGAGAAAAATCAAGGATGAGCTCTGTTTTGTTTTCCAAAAGTGGTTTGTCCTCAGCCCAGGTCCCACTCATCCACCAAGTTTCATGAAAATCACTGCAGTAGTTTCATAATCAAACCTCATTTATTAGGAGGTCAAATACAGGACAAACTCTGTCTGCTTTATGGTTTCAAAAAAAAAAAAAAAAAGACCTGGAGACTTGACTTAGACTAGAGCAGGGGTCTCAAACATGCGGCCTGGGGGCCAAATGTGGCCCACCAAAGGTTCTAATGTGGCCCTGGGAAGATATTTACAAAGTGTAAAAAATCCACAATCAAGGCTGTTGAACTCATTTTAGTTCCACTTACAGACTAATATGATCTACAGTAAAATAATTACAAAATAATTTCCCCAAAAATTTAAATTTTCTTCTCAATTTAATGTGAAAAAAAAAACTTATATTCCATTATGTCTACAAATATTGACAAATTCACATTTTTTCCCTTGTTTTAGTGCAAAACATAACATTAAATTATGAAAATATTTCTTTTTACAAAATATCCTGTAGCAATTAAATGTGAAAAACCTGAAATGTCTAAAGAAAATTAAGCACAATTTAAACACTTTTCTGCCTGTTATTAAGTGTGTTTGTAGATCAGATCCATAATGAATATGTATAAATAATAATTTGAGGCACATTATTGTTAAAATTGCACTTATTTTTCATGAAAAATGTCAGTTTTTTCAGGTTATTCATATGTTTTTTGTTTGGGTAGATTATAAAAGTGTGTATTTTCTTAATTTAATGGGTTTGTCTTGACTAAAACAAAGACAGATTTTGAGTTGTCATTATTTATACAGTATTATGTAATTATTTTATATGTTATTAATTTACTGGTCCGGCCCCCTTGAGATCAAACTGGGCTGAATGTGGCCCCCGAAAGAAAATGAGTTTGAGACCCCTGGACTAGAGGGAGGGGCTGTCAGAGATCCATAGTATGAATATTCTTGTACCTGTATCTGCTCTCATATGTAAAACCCTGTTGGCAGGGCTGTCATCATGAAAACACTGGGATACTGCATCATTCATACATCTAAACAAATATTAATGACCGGTAGTTTGATTGACTTAGTTGGACTTTTACCAAAGACTCAGTATGTTCTTTCCATGTCCTCCGTCCTGTTCTCTCTTAGCTCTGACTTCCCTGATCTGAGGAAACACAACAACTGCATGGCCTCGGCTCTGACTCCAGCTATTTACGCTAAACTGAGGGACAGGCTCACTCCCAACAACTGGACTCTGGACCAGTGCATCCAAACTGGAGTGGATAACCCCGGACACCCTTTTATCAAGACGGTGGGATGTGTTGCTGGGGATGAGGAGAGCTATGAGGTAAATAAATAAAAGATGCCCAAGTGTGAATTTTCCACTTGGTTGTTTGATTATATCTGTTCATATGTGGTCTGGTGTTCACTTTGTGTTTCCACTGTCCCCTTCAGGTGTTTGCTGACCTCTTTGACCCTGTCATCGTAGACAGGCACAATGGCTACAACCCAAAAACCATGAAACACCCAACTGACCTGGATGCTTCCAAGGTGCTCTGATTAAAATTTGTAATCACTTTGGAGTTAAAACTTATGCCATTATTATGTAAAATCCCTCCTCTTCCATCTTGTCACCACTGTTTCTTCTCTTTCCTGGCTCTTCAGATAACCAATGGCGTGTTTGATGAGAACTACGTGTTGTCCTCCCGTGTGAGAACCGGCCGCAGTATTCGTGGGCTGAGCCTGCCTCCGGCCTGCTCCAGGGCTGAGCGCCGTGAGGTGGAGCGGGTGGTTGTCACAGCTCTGGCCGGTTTGAAGGACGACCTGTCTGGCCGTTATTACAGCCTGGGAGACATGACGGAGCAAGAGCAGCAGCAGCTCATCGATGTAAGATACTAAGATCCTGAGAAAATAAAAATACACCATTAGATCTTAATTTATTCACTGACATCACATTCCTTAGGTTGGGTTAGGGTTAGAAATATGAAATATATGTGAAATATTTAGGAGATTATAATTGCATAAATAGATTGTAATATTAATAACTGTATTTTTTTATGTATACAATCACTGGCGCTTTAAGTCATGTGTTTTCACCATACACTAGTTGCTTTTCCACTGACCCTCAAATTGCACAAATATAACTTACACATAAGAATTTGCCAAATAGAAAAATGATAATTATGCCAAAACTCTTGTTTTTCAATGAAAAGGTTTTTGAATTTGCAATAGTTGTTTTTTCAGGTGTAGCAAAATTGGTATATCACACAAAAGTGCAATGGAAAAACCTTTTTGTGCAACTAGGGTCACGTGAACCATAAAAAACAAAGCAGATGTTGATAGATGTTACAAGTGAAGAAGAAGAGTTTTAAAACAAACATGGTGTGTGTGAACAGGAATGGAATAATTTTTTGACTTTAGTACAGGATAGAGAGGTAACGAGCATTCTAGATTCAAAACAACACATTTTTTTGTTCATTGCCATGTTTATGGAATGACTTCTGGTGAAATATCGCAATAATACATAAACAAATCATCACATTTGTGATTTAATGAAAAAAAAAAACATTACACACTTGTGATTTTTTTTTCTTGACATTTTGTAAATAGCGATAAAGTTTTGCATGTATGTCTAATGGAAAAGTGACTAGTGATGTCTAGTGATGTCTTCTCTGTGTTTAATGAAAACTGACATTTAGCTTCTTACTTCACAAATTAACTTAAAAAAAGCATTATTTATGTTGTATTGTAAGTATTATGAAGTAGTGTACATGTAGTATTTATGCAGATTCTAAATTAAGTGGAGATTCAATCTGAATATAGCACATATAATAGTTACAATGCAAATTAGTGACATCGGGCATAAAATCCATAAATGGGATGACAATAATTAGACATTTTTTTCAGTCTCAGGTATTTAGGTATTGTTTTATTGATGATGTTATTGATCAGTTCCTCCAGTCAATAATCCAACAAAATCTAAAATCATCGAAAAATCAGTAGAATGCTATGAAATTAATAACACAGTTAATGAAACAGGGTTTTGAAATTGATCCCTGAACATCAGGGATCTTAGGTAACCAGGTAACATGTACATTCAGACAGAGTGTTGAGCAGCACCTTATTAAGAAAATAGTGGAATTGAGGCAAATTAGGACAACATTCTACAAGGGTTAGTGTTTTGGTCTATTATCCAAAAAAATCAACAGAAATTTGATGTGTTTTTGCTGCCTCCATAGATCACAGTGAGGTGTGCAACATTCAACTGCATTCTATAATTTCACCACTAGATGCCACCAAATCCTACAGACTGAACCTACTAAAGGCCTCAGACCTGTGATCAATTTTTGGTGAAAAATGAAAAATCAGAAGTGAATTTAGGGAGTGATTTAACTTTAGTGTTAATATATTACACCTAAATATTACAGCAATTTACACAATAGGAATTGTAGTTTTCAGAAGCGTTTATTAAGTTTTTCTGGGCTAAAACATCTGTTGATCTTGGAGACCTCTCTACCAACTAGCAGAATGATCATTATACAAACCATGCAGTAGATGTGGTGCATATTATGTATAATCAAACCGTCACTGACGTTCCCGCTCTGACCCACTCATGCTGCCCGTCATCAGGATCACTTCCTGTTTGACAAACCCGTGTCTCCATTGCTCACGTCAGCCTTCATGGCTCGTGACTGGCCTGACGCAAGGGGGATCTGGTAAGGCCAACTCACTCTTAATGTCATCCCAATCCCAAACCGAAATGAACGAGACACAAAAACACCATTTTATCTCCTTATTTTCATGTTGAAAGTAGAACATATTCCACCTACAGCTTCCCCTGTCTTACTGTGTTGCTGAAGTCCTCTTTATCTTCTACATTTGGAATGAAGCATCTCCAGTGAAGTAGCAGTTCCTTGTGTTTTAACATCCTCCCTCAATGTGTCTCTTGCCTCCCATCCCCCACCCCCACCTGTAGGACCACTTCTTATTTGACAAGCCTGTGTCACCATTGTTGACATGTGCCTTTATGGCTCGAGATTGGCCAGACGCCAGGGGCATCTGGTAGGATTCACCGTGTTCATTTCTGCTGCATGTCTGCTGTGTGGACAGTTCACCATCACTAACTTTCACCCTCTAATGTGTGTCAGTGATATCAACCATATAGTTCATCCATAAAGACCCAGTACTACTTTTATGACAGTTCATAAATTTTTTTTCTTTATTTAACCTTTATTAAATAATTTATCACCATTTATTGCAATACTGTCTGCTTTTTCAATGAAAATCAGGTACTTTCCCATATTTAATTTACTGATCATGTAAATGTCCATAAAAACTCAGATTAAAGTTGAGTGTTATTGCATCAGAAACACAGGAAAATTACCAAAACGTGACTTTTTAAACCAAATATATTATTAACTGAACATATAGCAAGTGTGTCCATAATGCATGGGTTTTACTGGTGAATCAATGCTGTAGAAGATGACAGTGTTTCCATGTTCACTACAAAGTCTCTAAACGTCCAAAAATTGATGACCATGAAAAGATGACAAATTGCATTTTATACAATTATTTACATGTATTGGAAGCATTAATGGATCAGCAGGTATTAAACAGTTTAGATCAGTAGATGGTTTTAGTCACCAGTTGGGTCTTTATGGGATAATATTAAAACAATGTTACATGAAACCCAGTCAAAGTCATTGCTTGGGTGCAGTACTTTTGATAGCATCTTACAGTCTGTATTGCCTCTTGAAAAGTGCAAGTTCATTAGACTGAAGCTTCACCGATGATAAACAGCATGAAGAGCAAAGTGTCTATGAAATCTAGTCCTTCATGAGTATGAGTCATCGTGGAAGTGATGGGAGGTTTTTATCTGAAGAGCTCTTTATTTAGTTCCTCCAGCTGTCTCTCCTCAGGCACAACAATGAGAAGACCTTCCTGATCTGGGTTAATGAGGAGGACCACACCAGAGTCATCTCCATGGAAAAGGGAGGCAACATGAAGAGGGTGTTTGAGAGGTTCTGCAGAGGACTCAAGCAGGTAGAGTGGAAATGAAAATGCAAATTACCATAATGCAGAAACAGGAACAGTTTCATCATATCTAGATATTCCAAGCACTGCTGATTAAATAACACACGCCTGGAACTATTTACACTGAAAATAATCTTTTTAATAAAAATCAACCCTTTTTTTTGGTGAAGAAATATACATCATGTATGTGACTTACAAACTCATGGCATGTGATATCTCACAGGTGGAGCATTTGATCCAGGAGAGGGGCTGGGAATTCATGTGGAATGAGCACCTAGGATACATCCTCACATGTCCCTCAAACCTGGGCACTGGGCTTAGAGCAGGCGTACATGTCCGACTGCCAAACCTCAGCAAGGTAATGCTCACATTCACCCATACCTACGACAAAATAACAAATCTAAAGGAACGAACACACCATAGATAGGGCGTAAGACATGCTGATAAAATGCACCAAATGCACTAATCCTGTGCTTAAATGCAATTTTGACAAACCTGTAGCTGAGTGTTTCTATTTCAGCCTAATTGACACATATCTCTGCACATTCCAAAGGAAAATAATGCACTCATCAAACCCTACACCTATTTGACAGGTGCTGTTACTTATTAATTCATACATAGAAAAACATATGGTGCAGTACTACTCACCTCCTATGCCCAGTAATATACAAAGCATCTAAAAACACCTGGATACTGACAAATTACTACATTAAAATTAAAATCATTAGCCTCATAGCATAATTACCTCCACCGAGAATTTTACGTTTTTGCCTGGGTTTGTTTGTCTGTTTGTTTGTGCGTTCGTTAGTTAGCAACATAACTCAAAAAGTTATGGATGGATTTTGATGAAATGGCACAAGGAAGAAATGATGAACTTTTGGGGGTGATCCGGAAGAAATCCTGGATTCTGGATCGCTTTGAAATTTTCATTAACATTGGGGTCAATGGGGTCAAAAATTTTATTTCTCAGTATCTCGATTAATTATTGACTAAACCAAATAAAATTTTCAGGAAATGTTCACTCTGAGACATGGAACAAATTATTCTATTTTGGAGGTGATCCAGATCACTGTCTGGATCCAGGAATTTTTTAAAGGATTCTCTATTAGTTTTCATTGTGGTAATAATAAATGTCCACCAGATGGCGACTCATGTTTTCTCATATAGTCCATGGACTTAAAAATCTTAAAATGCTGTCCAAATAA